>LOEQ01001197.1:2770-23620 GCA_001685075.1 Bramus lutescens
GAAGAGCAGAAGGAGGGAGAAGATGAGCAAGGAAGTCAGGACAGCGAGGGGTTGTTCCACCCACTGAGACAGTGTGCCTGTTCTAAAGGGAGCTCACCAAATCCAGCTGGACTCATAATGAATGAGCATGTGATCCAACTGGACCTCTGAATGTGGCTGACAATGAGGGCTGACTGAGAAGCCATTGATAATGCGCCGGGACTTGTTTCTACTTTGTGCATTGGCTTTTGGGGACCCTATTCTATTTGGATGCTCACCTTCCTAGGCCTGGATGTAGGGGGGAGGTCCTTGGACTTCCCACAGGACAGGGTACCCTGCCACCTCTTAATACTGGAGGGGGAGGAAGAAGGGTGAGTGGGGGAGCAGGAATGGAATGGGAGGAGGGGAGGAAGTGGAAATTTTTGAATGGAAAAATAAAAATATATATAAAAAAATTTCAAAGATCCATTTAGTAGTAAATAACCAATTAGGAGTCCTACCCTGGGGAGAAGAGCTCATGGTTGTGTATGTAATGTGTCCTAGGGGAGAACATACCACGATTATTCTGATAAATGGTATAATATCAAACTCTCCTCTAAATGATTATCTTTATACCTTAGGTCGTGTGTTTCGCAACCCTCACCAGGGAACTTTCCGTTTATAGTAAATGAAGATTAATACAGAGACTCACAACCGGTCAGAGTGCAGACAATAAGGGGGAAGAAGGGTTATGAGGGAAAGCAATATAATTCTGTGTCAATTAAAATAGAGAAAGCAAAGAGATGATATGAAGATGGATGTGGAGGTGGGGGTGTATCTGGGAGTTGCGAGGGAAAGCAGTGGTGGTGAATACAATCAAAATACATTGCATGAAATTTTCGAGGAATTGCTTCAAATCATATTCAGACAGAGAGGAGAGAGAGTGACCTTGTGGGTGCTTAGTCCTAAAAGGGAGATATCTGTTATGTCCCCCACTCAAGGCTCAGAGGTCATTGTGGAAGAGAGGGTGGAAGACTGTAAGAACCAGAGGTTGTGGACCAATGTGCAACAGTGTTTCCTGGAAATAACTGAACAGTTACAAGAATCCCCCGAGGCTGAAACCGAATGTGACAGTTTGAATGTAATAGGCTCCCGTCAGCTTGTAGGGAGTAGCACCATTAGGTGGTGAGGCTTGCTGAAGTAGGTCTAGCCTGGTTGGAGGAAGTGTATCACTCTCTGTGGGGGTGGGTTGTGAAGTTTCCTATGCTCAGGATACCGGCCAGTGTGACAGTTGACTTCCTATTGTCTGCTACTCCTCCAGCACCTCCTAGGCCTGAGGACTACCAGGCTCCCTGCCATGACGATAATGAACTGAACCTCTGAAACTGTCAGTGAGCTACCCCAGTTAAATGTTTTCCTTATAAGGGTTGCCATGGTCATGGTGTCTCTTCACAGCAATAGCAACCCTGACTAAGACACGGAATGAACAAGATCAAGTCAGTCAAAATTCCGGCATGGACAGGGGTAGGGATAAGTTCAAGAAGTCCCATCTCTTACTGAGGAGTTTTTGTCAGTTGATGGCTGTTGAGAGAAAGCGAATTAGTTTTCTTCAGGGCTGAGGCTTCTGATAAGCTGTTCGTGTTTCATCTGGTAGTGTGGTAGTGTTACTCCTATGAACATAAGAGCACCTAGTGGAGCAGAGGGTTAAAAGAAAACATGAATTAGGAGGGAAAAGTTGTGATATGGGAAAATTTGGAGGCATGGGAGTGGTCATGGATTTTACCATATTGTAGATATGTTTGCAATTATCAAATGATGGCGAAAAATATTTTAAGAAAGGAGAAAGATAGATGAGATGAGAAATTAGTGCAATAGACCACAAGTAGTGAATTATTCCTTTAAAATGAGTTTCAGGCCAGGTGGTGGTGGCACATGCTTTTAATCCTGACACTCAAGAGGCAGAGGCAGGTGGATCTCTGTGAGTTCAAGGCCAGTCTATATATAGTGCGAGTGCCAGCACAGGCTGCAAAGCTACTCCCAGAAACCCTGTCTCAAAAAACAAACAAACAAACAAACAAAAAAAGCAAAAGCAAATCAAGTATTTGTATCAAACTAATAATGGTGGTATTCATTTCTCTTGTTTTAATCATCATCAACAAAATCCTCATGTGCGTGTGTGTGTGTGTATGTGTGTGTGTGTGCGCATGTACACACATATGGGGGTCCAAGGACAATTTTGAGGAGTTGATTATTCTAGGGATGGCTCTGACAGCCTCAGACTTGTGCAGCAAGGGTTTCACCAGCTGAAGTGTCTCACTGACCCTCGTTTCACTTAGTAGAAAAGCACATGGTGCTTCCTGAAGAATTGGGGAAAAGAATGGACTTCTCATGTCACTTTCTTAATTGACCTCTGTGAAAAGAATTTCCAGGAGAAGAAATTCAAGCAGGAAATATAAACTATTAGTGAACTACTGGTATAGAGGGGATTTGTGTGTGATTTGATATTAATTTCAGAAACCTAAAAATATTGGTGAATAAACCTTAAACTTTTCAAAGAACTAGTAACTTATGAGATGCAAATTAAAATTTGCAAAAAATTATATTACTGTTTCATATAACAAAAATAACCTGGGAGAAAATGAAATGAGGAAAAACAAGGCACTGAGAATATCATTATAATGGCAACAAGCAAAACATAGACAAAATACATACAGACATTCTCAAAAAATAAAAACACACACTCTTAAGGCATTTAAGAGTTAAATAAATAGAGATAAATCCCACATTTTTAATGGGGAAGTTTAATATCATGAAGTTTAAATTTTTTTTCCAATCATAAATATATGGTGACTAGAAAATAATGGCAAACTGATTTAGGAGATAGAGAACAAAACAAAATTTACTTGTAGGAATGAGAAGACTAATTTAAAAATATTTCAGAACCACAGAATAATAAATATACTTGCACAAACAGCCAAAATAAAGCCAAAAATGAATTAAAGTGGTCCGACATTGATGTCAGACACCTCTATACACAGCAAGTTAGGGACAGACAAGAGGAAACCTAGAACATGCTGTGAGGCCGATACTCTGGAGAAGCAAGCGATTTTCTATAGGTTTCAATTGGCTCATTAAAGTTGTATGCTTGAATATGGAACCAAAGCACTTGTTCAGAACTGAATGGTAGTGCGCTATCTTTTGCTCCTTTGGCATTGATTTTCTCTCCAGAAACAGATACACACTTAATAATCTTCACAATTAGCACTGTTGCTAATGCTCACGTGGAGCTTCTGTTGTGTCAGGGACTTATCTAAGTTCCTCAGCATTCAGTTGACCTAACCACCTTATAAATTCAAACCATTATTTGCTACAATTTACAGAAGGCGCTCTTAAGGCATAGATAGTCACAGTCAGTTGCTTACACATTGTGACTCTGGGGCCAGGATATGAAAACAGGCAATCTGCCATCAGAGCCCAGTGCTTAAGATTTAAACTGAACTTGCACATGCACATATGTATTTATAAATATTTCAAACCAAAACTAGCAAGTTGGGACATAGAGACACTAAAATATTAATATTGTTTTTCCTTTTTATGGTGAGAATTTTTCTTTTTTATACTCAAAGGATTAATACAATTATATTATAAATTGCTTTTATAACCATTAATGGCAGTAATCTGTGCTGTCTATTATGCTGTGCCATCTGATTCACTGGTTCTGTAACACAAAGCCTTAAGGCTCATTTAGTTTTCAGTGGCTACCAGAGATAAATTGGTTCTGTAATTTGAACATTAGACACTCCTAATTCTGGTGTTGGGCACAGTTCTTTATGGCATACCCCAGATGTAGTGTACACTGTGATATGTATTCATTCTTACAGGTTGAATGAAAATCTGAAACTTCACTCTACCATTTTATAAATTGACAAATTTGAGAAGAACTTAAAAATTAGAGTAACATTCCACTTCTTACTGAAACTAAATATATACTTGCATTTAAAAATATTTTGCTGTAAGCAAAAGTTTAAAACTCCATTAAAACGTGCCTCCTATTTGTTGGTATGTACTCATAATGAAGCCACACACCCTTCACAAAGGCCTGGCTTATGGCCGCCCTTCCAGTCTCGTTAGTACTTGCTGCTCTATTTGAAGCAGATTAGAGGGAATAACTCTACCTTTCTGTACTCAGCAGACGCTATGACTAAAAATAAGGAAGTGGGATGGAGGTCTTCTGAGGTGGCACCTGATTCATCCCTGGATGTTGCTCTGTGTGAGTATGTGGGTGTGTATCTATGTGACTCAGCCTTCCTCCACAGCCATCTCACCCCGCACCATCCGCCTCCAAGAAACCCGTATGCCCTTGTGAGCTTAATACAAAACCCAACGAACACAAGACGCCCTCTAGTTCCAACTGGCAAATCCGTCTCCTTGGCAGAAAATGCCTGTGTGCACCTGTTCAAATAGATCTCGAGTGAGTTCATCTTGCTGCACTCGGATGACAAGGAGTGCAGAGTGATTCTTCATTTACTTTACAAATCAATAGGCACCAAATTAAGTTTAATAACCATGGCAAACACATCACGCACATACACTTCCTCATCTTCAATCAAAACATGAGCTTTATTACAGTCTGGCTAATGATAAACAGTTCGTTTTAGCCATTTTCCTTTTTTAATAGCAAGGATCTGTTTTTGGCCACTTGATCGTTGTTTGATCACAGGATTCGGATCAGTTTTTCAAGGAACGTTGAAATAACTTTCCCTACCGCCTATAAATGCCTCTGCTATTCATGTTTAGAAGGGGGTAAATGGTAATGTTTAGAAAGGCCTGATGTAGAAAGTTTGTGGGATAGCCACGATGCCACTTATTGCAGGCAGAGCTTGTTTGTTCCCAGCCGCCCAGACCCAAAACAATCACACTGAAACTATATTAACTGCAATACTATTTGGCCAATAGCATAAGCGATTTTCTAGCTAGCTCTTACATCTTAAATCAACCCATCTCTATTATTTTATATTTTACGACGAGGCTCATGGTTTACTGGTACCTGCCCGTGGGCGTCTTTCTCCTTTGACAACTACATAGCATTTCTCTGACTCGACCTACTCTCTCTATATCAGATTTCCCGCCTGGCAATATTGTGCCCTGCCGTAGACCCAAAGCAGCTTCTTTATTAGCCAAAGGTAATAAAACATATTCATCGCATACAGAGGGTGATCCCATGAGAACTTATTCTATGTAGTATATTGAAGCAGGAGAGCAGTAAGTTGGGCATGTAGATGTTTAGGTTCTTGTTTCTGCCATGGGGTTAGAGAGGCTATAGTCAAATGTGTCCTCCTCACCAGCCTGAATCATGGCACTGTCACTGACAGTTGACCTATGAGTCTTATGCTCAAGCTGGGACAAATTTCATGATAATTATGGGTTTTGGCACACAACTTCTGATGTGCTCCATGGGTGGGAGACTTACCCGGATCTTTCAACCATGGCTGGTACATATGCCCTCTAAATCTAGCTACCTGTCATGAAGTAATATTCTTAAATAATTTAGGAAGGAAAAGAAGAAAAAAAGATTTGGAACCCTGATAATCAAATTCTGAAGTGAAAGGGAGGGAAAAAAGTTATTTGACATACTAATTGGGAGGGATTAAAGGAAAACACAATTAAATTGTTCTGTATCAGTATTCTATTCACTATGAATTAGAATACTTGCTAAAATATAATTGTGTTACATTTTTATGTGTATGAGTATTTTGCCTGTGTATATGGCTATGCATAATATTGGGCAGTGCCCCCAGAGAGGCCAGAAAGTTGTTTTGGATACTCTAGAACTAGAGTTAAAGACAGTTGTGAGTTGCCACATCAGTAATGGAATCAACCCAGGATCCTCTGGAAGAGCGGCTGGTGGTTTTAATTACTGAACCCATTTTCAAGTCCTCTGTGTTCTTGATCTCCTGATCCTTTGCCTCTAGCACTCCAGTGATGGGATTGCAGCATGTATCACCTTGCCCTATTAAAGCTTTTAAAACTTATCAGTGGAGTTTGCTTTCTATGTGTATTTTGTCAAAAATCCCATACTTAGGATAGAGAAAAACAAAGGCACATTGAATGACCTGTTGATAAAGCACCTAGAGGTTCACATAGTCATTTTTCACCTTCATTGCCTTTCATTTTCCATAAAATATTCTTTTTTTGGAGGGTGGCTCACATCTCTGTAGAACCTAGTTTGAGAATGATCCCTAGAGTTGAAACATTTAGTTCAGGTTAGTCTTGTGGCCAGAAAGTAACAGTGAGCATCTAACTATGATGAGAAGTGGAGACAGACACAGACACAATGATCACTTAGTAATTCCATGGTAACAAATCGGTACACTTTCTTACCATGTGGGACCATTTATAGATTTGTTCCTTGAGGCACAGAATATGTATGGAAAGGTTGGCTATAGAAATAGAAACAAGAAATTACACTGCCAAGATTCAATAATGTGATTTCCTGTAGTTTCACCTAAATTTTAGAATTATACATGATTACTTGCTGACTTGGTTTCTTCTTCCAAACTCCGACTTGATTGTGGGAAATGAGGAATTACACTACAAGAATATATCATACAGACAGAGGAGCATAGTTCTCAAAGTTAGGTAGTCATATCAGAGACATATCACAAATTCACAGTTCAATCATGTAGCAGCAATAATTTAGAAGCCATGTAAAGAACATGCCAAATCCAAAGGTGTTTTTAAAACTTTAGTCTATGAAATTAATACCGAAATGTGTTCCTTTTTTTTCCAGAAAGGAAAGTATCATTCAGTTATGGAGTGAGAACATTTAGGGCAGAAGTTCTTAGTAAGTAAAAGTACAGAAGTGAGACTTTCAGGAGAAGGTGATCGCTGGATCTCTGGATTTTCTCCTAAAATCACCTCTGTAGAGGAGTAGGAGAGAAGGTTGGGTGATTCCGGAGTTGACACGCTGGTCACTGCTGAAGCTCAGAGCTATGGACAATAAAACCTTCCAGATAAAATCAGGTGTAAATTTGGACTAATGCAAAGAATGCCAAAGTAAGTATAGAGCTTCTTAGATTTAAAGCAGATTACACTGTCTTAAAATAGAGTATCCTGTGGAAATAACAGAGAAACAGAATGGTGAGACTCAGAGTTAGAGGGTGTGGAGCCCTGAAACGTGCTGTTGGCATGGCATTTGTGTGGGTCAGGGAATAAAGGAATAGCATCTTTGTTCTGTCTTTGTAAAGATGAACACTTGCTCTAAAGAACAGATGTAGCCAAGGAAAGAGATTCATGAGATGGAATCGCCAATAGCAGAGTTAGCACTGCAAACAACAATTAACACAGAAGGATACATTAGTTGTCCCAAATTCGTTATATATTTGCCTACTCATCTACCCCACACTTGTAGTCTATGACTGCATTAGTTAACACATTACAGATAATGTCAGAGGACATAAAATGTAGAGACAGGCACTGCATTAAGCAACGAAAACAAAGCAGTTCGTCTTAGATTAACTTGACAAAGACTAAGCACTATTTTGAAGGTTCTTTCCCTATGTCTTCTGTTTGTAATTTGTAGTTGGGGTAATATGTCTGATGGATGTGTCTGTGCCTGATTCTGACTGTCCCTATTAAAGAACTTTACTTCATATTTATTGAACAGCACAGAAAAGACTTCACGGGCAAGGAATGAAGGACACATAAGAGCAATCTTTAGCATAGCTTTATGAGAGAAGTCCACTTACTGACCCAGATTAGCAAACACAACTGCAAAGAGATTTTATCAAACTATACTCACATGGTTTTCAACACTTACAGTGGACATTTGTTCTATAAGGTTGCTTCCAACCTGTTGGCTCTTTTAAGTAAATTGTTACCACCACACAAACATACATTTATTTTGGGTTAGGGGCACAGAAGAGAAAATGATTCAAGATTAACATTAATTTAGGATGTAAAAATGATTTTATGAAAAATCCAAGACATAGTAAGGTTGGTTACCCTGTTCTCTGAAAAGCAGGTTAAACTTAAAACAGGCAGAGAACACTATAGGACTGCAGGTTAAGTTCATAACTTTAATTAGCCCCAAATGAACTCAAGTTGTATTTATAAACCTTCCTGTGAGGTCTGGGAACAATCCAGTATTTGTGAAGTGTAAAATATTTTCATAACATTGTACCACTACATATATAATGAAGTTTAGTAAATTAGGGTATTTAAATATAGTTGCCTAAATTCAAATATTAGGAAGAAGCCTAAAGTATCAAAATGTAAGTGAGACAGAGATTTATTTCATATTAACTGACACAGTAATCAAAAATCCACCTTCTTAGGCCTGGATGGATGGAGGAGGGCCTTGGATTTCCCACAGGTCAGGATACCCTGCCCTCTCTTAAGACTGGAGGGGGAGGGAGGAGAGTGGTAGGGGAGCGGGAGGGGAATGGGAGGAGGGGTTATCAGGTTATTAATCATCTTAAATGCCATATTCTGTAAGTCTTTGAAGTGTTTGAAAATCAAATATTCCTGTCTAACCTTAAAAATATACCTAATATGACTAGAAGTTTTATTATTCTACATTAACTACTACCTTATTTATTAATTATGCATTACATTTTAAATAAGCTGCATAAGCACAATACCCCAAACAAGAATAGAACCATATATATAGTGCAACAAAATTAGTTTTAAATTTGTGTCACTATACCAAAATTCATGCCAATGCAAAATTCTGAGATTAATGGCTGTCTTTTAATCTTATATTCCTTTATTCCTCTATACCAAACATCCATGAGCCATCAAATAACTAAAGACAACCCACACCCTTGGGAATGTGGGTGCCAATTTCTGTTGACAGCTTCCTGCTGTCTGTCAGGCAAAGGTATTTTTTAGGGATCCCTAAAAAAAAAAACTTTTGAGATAAAGACCAAGTCCTGGGAAGAACAGCAGCAACCTTTGTTGATATATATAACCTGTCAAGATTCAGAAAATCTCCCCTGATCAAACCTGTTTCATCTCATTCTGAAGGAATCCACAGACTCTCGTCTTCCATGGGAAAAAAAACTCAAAAGAATTTTTGATTTCCATTTGACAAATATATATTATTTTTACTTATTTTATGAAGTTGACATATCCCAAAAGTATCTAGGTTGGCTCAATTTAGCAGTCCTGTGTTGACAGAGATATCTATCCCGCCAGGTCCTACAGCTGTTCAGTCCCAACAAAACACCCAGAGGTCTACATTAATTATAAGCTGGTTGGCCTATTAGCTCAGGCTCCTTATTAACTCTTATATCTTAAAGTAGCCCATATTTTTTTTTCTGTTTTAGCCACATGGCTTGGTACCTTTAATCAGTGAGGTATTCTCATCTTGCTTCCTCTGTGATGACTGCAGACTGACTCTTTCCTCTTCCCAGAGTTCTGCTGTTCTTGTCACCCCACCTCTACTTCCTGCCTGTCACCCCGCCCATACTTCCTTCCTAGCTACTGGCCAATCGGCGCTTTATTAAAACATTACAAGTGACAGGGTACAAGACCATTGTCCCAAAGCAGTCCTGCTCACAATCCCATGTCTCCCAGTAGTTGTATTTTGCTCAACAGCATTAAAAATTTCAAAATCAACACAATCCTATTTAGGATCCAGACTCCCCATGTGTTTCCCATTTTGTGTGGCCTTTTTCTTCTATATCACTTTTACTCACTCATAAAAGAGTCTACTATCATTTTTAAACTATTCATTTCTTTCTATGACTGTTCACACCTTTTTCTTTCTTTCTTAGTCCTCCTACACACCATGTAAAAGACACTGGAACCTGTTTAGAGGCTTTTCTCATCTGGACCTTTCTTTACTGTGTATCTTTTAGAATTTTTTGAGCATGTAAGTAAATTTCAAACAGCTAAATTACAGTGGGTCCTCCTGCTCTAGTGCTGACTCTGCCAGCTTCTTAGTTCCTTAGAGCCAAGCCCAAAGCTCACATCCCATTTGGAAGTACATGACCAGGAACTGTATTCAACCTTCCTAGCTGTAGGAAGCTGGTACTTGCTTTGACATAACTTTTTTTTTTTTACTCAGCTTGGCATTTATATTTAGCACTACAGGGTGAACAGCAGTTCCTCTTAAAGGAGATGTGTCCTTTTTCTTTCTTCTTTCCCCTCAGCTTTCTCAGGCCCTGCATGAAAATTCAAATCCCACATTGGCACACCAAAATGTGATGCTTATTTTTTACTCTTTTTGTTGTTTACTCCTTTGGGGGCCTGCCACCCAGCTCCCAAACAAGTTACACATGGAAGCTTATTCTTTCTTATAAATGCCTGACCTTAGCTTGCTTTGTTTGTAGCCAACTTTTCTTAATTTATCCCATCTATCTTTGCCTCTGGGCTTTATATACCTTTCTTTTCTTCTAACTGTATTGCAGGTTGTATAGCTGGGTGGCTGCCCCCTTCTTTTCTTGCTCCTAAATCTTCTCCACCCAAATTTCTCCTTATATCTATTCTCTCTGTCTGCCAGCCTTGCTATTGTCTGTTCAGGTCTTTATTAGTCCATCTGGTGTTTTAGACAGGCACAGCAACACAGCTTCCCAGAAAAAAAAACAAAATGGAACATAAAAGAATGCAATACATATTTGCATCATTAAGAAACTGTTCCACAGCAAAAACAATTGCAACACATCTTAAAATAATATTCTACAGTGTAGCATCAGGAAGGGCAGAGTAAATACCATTTATAAAGAATCTTTCAAGTGAATTTTTCTACACACTGGAAGAAAGCACACAGAACCAGTGTTCTGACTTCATAAAGGATACAATGGATGGTATTTAAAGTATGCTGTTCCCATTCAACTGAAATTGATACTAGCACCAATGAGGATTAATAACCCAAATAGAGACAAGAAATTGGCTTTCTGTAGGTCAGAGGTGACTTTTGGGGATTGCACATTCTGGACAGTAATTCTGGACAAGAAAAATCCTTAGGGATTATCATAGGTTCTTCTCAAAGAGTCTCAGCATGAAAAGGTAGGCAGGGCAGCACTGGGCTCCCCTGAATGAGGAAGAAATTGTGGCCACCCAAGAGTTCCTATGTAAAAATTCACCAACCTGTGTAATTCCAATATATGCATTTTGCTTGAGAACTTATGTCAAGGCATACTAGAACCAATCAGATTTACAGGCAAGGTTGAGAAAGGAATGGAAATCTTTGCAGAGAGAGGAAAGTAACTGGGAGCGTTATTCAACTACCATGTTTATATATGTCCTGAAAGAGAAGGACTATGGGAAGAAGAAAAGGAAGGGGGAGAGGTAAATTCCATTCTTTATTTATTTCTAGAGAATAATGCATGAAACTCATGGTAATGTAACCTATCAAATACGAAGTGATAGGCTTAGGAGTTGCAGGAAATAGAATGCCTGTGACAAATGTAAGGTGTCATGTCACAGTTCTCCCATAAAAAACTACTGGTCAAAACTAATACCAACGTTCAGGTAATGATAGCCTGTATCTCTTAGCGATCTGAGAGAAAATACGATGATACTTTACATCTGTGATTGTCATGGAAAATATCCTAGACATCTGATTATAAAGAAAAATGAACCTTACTTATTAAATAAATTATTCAAGAAATACCCAAGCTCCGATGTGGGTTAGACTAGCAGTAGATGCAAAGACATCAGCAGAGAAGAAAATGTAATAACTAAAGAGGACTTATTGTCCTGGAGAGCACAGGTGAAGGTCAAGAGATGGATGTGCTGTAACATGAGAATAAAAGCTGTATAAACAATGGGAAAGAACAATATAGATGCAGATGGTTAGCAAAGATGTAAGAGAGACTGTCTAGAAGAATAAACTCATTGGAAAGAAACTAAAAGGATGTATGGAGGATCGTGCATCTAGAACAGAGTTTTAAACTCAGTGCCTCCTATTATTTTGGGTTTGATATAGTTTCCCCCACAACCTACATAGATCAAGTACAATACAAGCCAAAGAGTAGTCACTTTGTTCCTTGACCCTCAACACTCTATAAGAAATAAACTTATCAGATGCTAGCATCTTTCTTCCTTGCCTGATGGTTTCTTTGGCTCCTAGAGTCTGTTCTTCCTCCAAGTTCTCAGAGCAGGCTGAGAGGATCAAGGAATCAACTGCCTTCTGCTTGGAACAGCCCTCAATCAATGGTTGATAAGCTGCACAAAACTAACGTTTATACACAGAGATGTATTGCCCCAGTATGTGCTCCCCATGGGGGACAATTCTGAGATCAAAGATACTCTGACTCCCAGAACCTTCTTTGGGAACTGGATTGAAAACCCATGCCTTGAACCACTATTATCCTCTTTCCTTGCCCTCTTTCCAGTCTATTTCTTGGGGGTTGCCTTCCAAACTAATTTTGTATATCCATTATTTTTGGTTTTAGATGAACTCAACCAACAACAAATCCAGGATAGCAATGGTTTAGCTCTCACCCTATCACCTCCAACTAAAGAAAAACAAAAAAAGAATAAGAGGTTTGGAGAGAAACTCCCAGTAAAGATGTATTTGAGAAATATGTTCAAAATTACTTCCAACCTGCATAGGAGAGGTCAGGAGACAGTTAAGTGAGGAAGCCTTGGTGTTCTGCTTGGGAAACATGGCACCTGATTGTGGAGGTCAAATTGAAGCAGGTTTAGTAAAGCAGCATCATAGAAATGAACACCTGATGTGGAAGAAGAAGAAGTCTTTAAAGGATCTGGGGTTACTCCTTACATTATACAGTTAGGCTAGATTAGTTGTTGGACTCAGAACTCACCACTTAAGGTAGTTTAAAGGGACCTGCCATCTTTGTTTCATGGGTTCTGGAGATCTGATAGCACTCTTGTATGTCAAACACTTTCATCACTGAACCATCTTCTGAGCCCAAGTCCTGAACTTCTGATGATTAATTTCAACTATCACATAGACTGGATTGAGACGTGCCTAGGATATTGGTAGAATATGCTAGCTAGATGTGTGTATGATGGAATTTCCATCACAGAAAGAATTAACTAAGTGGGGAAGTAATTGCAAAGAATTTAAGATGAGCCACCCAATGGATTAGGGATCTAGCCAGAATAAAGGGATGAACTGAAAAAAATCAGCCAGCTCATCATTGCTCTTTCTATTTCATGGTCAACATGATGTGAGCTGCTGTGCATAGCATGCCCTCCATCATAATGGGCAGAAATGATGAGCCAAAACAAATTTTTTCATTGCTATAATTTCTTTTTCTCTCAGAAATTTTGGTCACAGCTACAGAAAGATAACACAGGAACTGCATTATGGCTGTGTCAAATGCCTTTGATAATTAAAACTTCCTTTCAACTAGTTTGTCAAAACAGTTCATTTTGCTTTTTATTTAAAACTGTTGCCTGGAGCAGAAACAATTAGCTAATAATCTAAAATTAAAAAAAACCTCACTTTTTAAACTAGAAAAATCAAACCTTTTCAGGTTATACTCTAATGAATGTAGAAATGTTCTTTTAATATTAAAAGAAATAAGAGCGCTGCCATACATGGCCCTACATATCACACATGTGGAAGATGCCCCAAGAATGTTGGAAATAGGGCATGAGAAGAAAGGATCAAGCTCAAATTCATTGAATCTGAACTGGAATAAACAATCCTTAGACACACTGAGCCCGTTATGGCACTTTCCTTGCCTCTCTCTTTCTCTCCCTCTCTCCCTATACAGCCTGGCTCTAAACTCTTATTCCTCTGCCTCAGATTCTCAAGGATGAAGTGTTGTGCCTGGCCTCTGAAATTATTCATGACTGAAGGAAAACTTCTCCAGCTAAAGACAGAGAACAAGGACGTGAGCGTGGTTGATCAAAATTGGGTATATATGAAATATATAACGAAATTGGTGGAAACTGAGATAATTTGTAAATCGACAATATTTTGCCAAGAACAAAAAATACAACTATTCCTCTCCATCTTACTACAGTGTGGAGTGGCATTTTCTCTTGTGGTTTCCTTTAGCTCCTTTGTATCCAAGGCCATGATTTTCCATCTGTTCCTGATTCCACCTTTTGTGGGTTTGTTCTTTGTTCTTTATCAAAATCATAAATTGTGTTTTTTATTTATTTGTTTTATTGGTGCTTTCAAAACCTACCTTTTAGAGTCATTTCCTCCTCTACTTTCCCCCATTTGAAATATTTAAAATTTCCATTTCCTTAACTGTTATTTAGTTTTGCTTCTCATATTTGTATCAAAATGAAACATTACACCCCAGGCAACTTTCTCTGTAATGATGAAAGTTATTAAGGCTGTACATTTCTGAAGAAAGCTTTCATGTGTTCTCAGCCTTTGTCTGGGGCTGTTGTTTTTCATTGCCTCCATGACAGATTTTAATTTCCTTTTTGATCAAAGATTGTCTTGCTATGTGCTTCTTTATTGTCAATCATTATGTTTGATTTTTGTTTCTATTTACTTTATTCTAATTTCATCGGCATATTACCAGACAATGAAGCTTATAAAAAAATTTCCACTTCCATATTTACATAGGTCCCCTACACCTCCAGCGGCCATATAAGTAACTGACACTTAAAAAAATTAAAACTACAGAAATAGGCTGGATATGGGTATCTCAGTGGTACAGAACAGCAGTGGCTTAGTGTGTGCAGCCTGCCTTTTATCCTCTATGATGCAACGTGTGTGCAGAGGCGGCTGTTACCGTTTCTCCTAAGTTCCAGTAATATCTCCCAACCACATTTGAAGGTTAAAGTGTTGAATATATCAACTTACTGCCTATGTTTTCCAGTGTTTCCTTTTTCTTTTTGCTTTCAGTTCTGAAAGAAATACATAAATGTTTCTAGCTTGATTTTATTTTGACAAGTTCCGTTTGCTTTTAGAAGTATTTTGAGTTTTGAGCAGCTCTGGGATTGCCTCACAACATCGGTGGCTTCTCATCTATACCTGTGCCATGTCACTACGTAGTCCTGTTTGGCCCTGTCCAGGACCCTTGACTTCCATTTTGCTGATGTTAATATATTTACTTTTATTTTATTTTAATTTTCCTCATTCTGTATTCATTTGTTATTTTAAATGTTCTTTGCAAATGATATCTGACTCTTCTTTGTTAAGAGATACATTGTCTGTTTCTTTTATGACAGGGCTTTTGGCTTTATATTTCATTCAGTGACTGATGGATTCTAAAATGTTTCTTTTATTTTATTTCAGATATATGGCACTATGTGTTATTTTTATCTTTTCCATTGTTCTGCTTTTCTTGTTTATTCTTTTTCCACTTTTGCAGAAATGCAATTATCCATTCCTCTTTGGCATTATTTTGTGTACTCTTAACCTAAATAATTAGTTATTAATTATCTGCTATTCATCAAAGAAGAGATCACCTGGCCAGCAAGATGGCTCTTCGGGTAAAGGCTCATAGCATGAAGCCTGACTCCCTGTGTCTTATCCCCTAAGCCCACATTAGTGAAGTAGAGAAGAAATTTCAGTAAGCTATCTTCTGACCTCTACATGCTTGCCGTGGTACAACCATAATCCTCTACTTCCCCAACACAAATAATATTTCAAAAGTACAGTTCACCACCCTAAAAGAGAGTATCACTTCTTGCTTACCACTTTACTGTGTCCAGAAACATGAGATCAAAGAAAGTCTTCTTACACCCTCCTCCCCTCCTTCCTTAATTCCACTAAGGAGGAGGGGAAGTGCTCTGCTACCCCTTCGCGATCACTTCTCCAAGGCTAGATGAAAGAAGCACACACCATACCTCTTCCTCCCTACCATCCCCCTCCACAGCAGGCTTATATGCTGAGTCATCACTAGCCTCTTTTATATTTCTCAGTTTTCCCATTTACTGTCAGCGTTATGCTTTACAGCGTGAGTGAACCTGCTGGTGTGGGGGACAGCAGCGGGTAAGGGACAGAAGATATACCATGCAGGGAGAGCTTGGATATGGAGAAGGTATTCAGAGGGTATAAAGGGTAAGGAGGTATGGGGGAGAGAGAGAAATGGAGGGAAAGAGAAAGAGAGAAGAGAAGGGGAAGAGACAGGATGCTACATCTTCAGAAGCACGGTGGGGGTGGGAAAGGGGGAGGAGAGAGAGAGAGAGAGAAGGGGGAATGGGGGAATATTGGGAGCAGGCGGAGCTTATCTCTTAAAGGAACAGGGTTCTGACAGGGAAGGCCAGCAACATTTTAACAGTCGGAATGCTATCTTCTCAGCATGTTTCTCAATAAGTACTGAGAGTTTTTTCAAATAGATTCCTAATTACTTCTTCTCCTCAAATCCCTTCTGTTCGCCTTACTAGATGAATGATATATAGGCTGGCTTTAAGTTGATGTTATGTAAACAAACTCTTTCCTCTCTCGTTGCTGATACTATTTTACAGTGATTAGTCTTCTGGCTTAGAAAATGTCTGCCATTTTTAGAAGATAAGTTTTCCACAATGTACCTATAGACATGTGTTCGTCTGTATTTTATTCAGCTTGAATCACAGTGAACATTTGAAGTTTGTGAGTTCAGTCTTCATTAGTTCTAGAAACTGCTCTTTTTATTTTTTGCTGTTTTCTTTGACAGCCCCTTTTTTCGGCAGCTGACATTACTGACATTTATAGTCACTGCCTAACCTGTGTCTTTCTTCCTTGGCATCTTCTTTGAATGGACACTGAGCTTGCCAAGTTCGCATACTTGGCCTTTCCTTTTACTAACTTAGTTTCCAGCAGCTTTGTTTTCTCCTCAAATAGATAGATTCAATGCAGTGTACTCACATCTTAGAAGTGTGCTCAGCCCCTGCCTTCTGCTTCAGTGAGGCCTTCTCATTAAGTACAAGTTTTGATAGCTTCGCCTGATCTCTGGGTTGATGGATTTCCACAGATCGGTCAATATCAATTTTTTGGCCACCTGGAATTTGGGTGTCCTTCCTAGTGTACCTCAGCAGGACCTATATGTAGTGGAGAACACAGGTCTGCCTGCCCCTATGGGCTTCAAGATGAAGCAAGCAGGGGTTTACCTTTTCATTCTCTCATTACACTGCTCTCTCTCATCCCAAGGAAGGACGCTCTAATGAACTGCTCAGCATTCTTTCTGTTTGCCTTTGCAAATCTGGAACATTCTGACTGCCATGATTTCCAACATGTTCGTAGAGGACCACAAACCATTACAGTGAGCTTTCCCCAAATATTCCTGTTTTTAAATCTTTGAGTAGGCTCCGATTCTGTTCTTGTATTTACTAAGATATTCATTGTCTGTGTCCTGGATCTCAGAAAGACAGAGCCAACTTATCCATTTGCTGCTTGCTTTGGGAGAGAAAGAAAGGTTGGACTTTGGGAGCAGTGTGTAAGGCCACCATGCCATAGTGACCTGGAAGACTGTTATAGTCATAATGTTACAGTGATATACAGTGATAACAAACAAACAAAGAGAACACTATAGTCAGCTGACATGGGCAGAATCCAACCATTATCACAAGGACAGGCAAAAGATTAGGGGCCAGTTCATCAGCCGAAAATCTAAAAAAAACTACAAAATGTATTTAATACTTTGCTGTGGGATAATGGTTTTACCCTATAAAGAGTTGTTTCTTGTATTTGTTTAATAAAATGATGATTGGCCAGTAACTAGGCAGGACATGTAGGTGAGGCAATAAGAACAGGAGAATTCTAGGAAGAGAAAGAGTCAGTCTCCAGTAGTCACCCAGGCACAGAGAAAGCAAGATGTGACTGCCCCACCGAAAAAGGTACCAAACCACATTGTCTAACACAGACAAGAAATATGGTCTAATATAAGTTATAAGAGTTAATAAGAAGCCTGAGCTACTAGGCCAACCAGTTTATAATTAATGTAGACCTCTGGGTGTTTATTTGGGACTAAATGGATGTGGGACCTGGTGGAACAGAAACCTTAGTCAACAATAATTTCTGACTAATGTATTTCTATCTTTTCCATTTCTTTGTTCATTCTTTCCTAATAAAGGTGCATTTTTATCAGTGATAGAGAGTAGCATTTCTTGGCCCAAACACAAAAAGTGAGTTTTTTTTAGTCTGAATTATACAGGCCATTTCAAGATCAACTCATTATTTATTCATTTATTTGGTAAATATTTATTCAGCATCTGTTACATCCCAGACCTTTGCCAGCATTCAAATAGTGTTTGACTTGAGTGAGTGAGCTGTGGATATTTGTCTATTTTCAGTTGAATGATCCACTTATCACTTTACTTTCCTGCTTCTCAAAGATAGTCCAGTTTTTTCTTGGGAAACTGCTGTCTTAGTTTGTTTCAGCCATGATGATGATAGCAAATATTTGTGTCCTGTTCACATACAAAAGGGCTTGAAGTATTCTGGTTCCTTTTGGTTTATGTTTTAGAACCTGGGCTACAAATTCAACTATGTGTAAAATTCTTGAAAGACAAGAGTAGACAATAAGGAGAACCCTGGCACTACCTCTAAAAATTAAGATTTGATTAATCTATGGTGGAGTCTTCATATCAGGTTCTTATAAAACCCCTCAGAGGTGATTCTGGCATGCAGACAAGACCAGTGGAGGGACTGTGATGTCTGATTAGCCAGGTAGAATCTCAACCATAGCCTTGACCATTATAATGAATAGAAGAACCATTCCCCAGCAGCCCCCAAAAGAAATCGATGGGCATCCTTTCTTTATATTACCTCTGCACCTGCCATTCCAATCTTTGGGGAGCCCCATGCTCTATCAACTAACACTCTTTCTATCAGGTAAGATGGCAGTCTTTTCCATTGCTTACAGATAGCACATGTCATCAAAAGAAGCCATGCACTTGTCATTAATCTATAAAATCTGTTTGTGACTCAGTCTGCTGGAATGGTTAAGCTTTCAGCACTCAGTTTCAAGTTCAAAAAAAAAGAGAAAAAAAAGAAAAGGAAAGAAAGGAAGGAAGGAAAAAAGGGGGAACTGTCCTACTGGTTCAAATTTCACATTGATACTTTCAGATTCATTTCTTGCTTATATATCCAGTACCATAGTTTGAATAGCTTTCTTTGTTCCTTCCTTCCTTCCTTCCTTCCTTCCTTCCTCCCTCTCTCCCTTCCTCCCTCCTTCTCTCCCTCATTCCTTCCTTCCTTCCTTCCTTCCTTCCTTCCTTCCTTCCTTCCTTCCTTCCTTCCTTCCTTCCTTCCTTTATTTCTTTCTTCTCTCTCTCTCTCTCTCTTTCTTAGAAACATACAAACAGAAAGAGCAATGCAGAGTCACATGGGAAAACAAGAAAGCAGACAACCAAGGAGAACAAAACCCCGAGAAACATCCCACAATGCTAGACTAAGAGAATGCAAGCTTCTGCTTAGAGAAGAAATATCTGAAAGCTCTGTTTCCATGACACATTTACATAGAGACAGTGTTGAAAGTAGAATAAAAATAACACAGGATGCTGCAATTTCCTGTGTGCCTCTTATTATCTCTGTGTTGAGGGCAGGTTCCATAAAAGCACTAGGTTTATTCAGGACAAATCTCTCAGGATGGAAAGACTTGGAAAAGAGTGGGAAGGAGCAGACTAGAGCTGTGATCTCAACTAGAGTCCACCCTCAGCATGATTCCGCTGGGAAGCTATGGCGTGTGAGCAGGAAGGACAACATCGCATGTGAGTAGTCAGGTACTTAACTACATCCCCACATCAGTTCTTTGTTGGTAATCTCTTAGGTATTTCTGAGAGAACAGACAAATTCTCCAGAGAAGTGGGCAATCATAGTCTTAGCAGTTGCCTCTCTGGTTGTGGCTGGGAGGTGTCACTGGGGGTGGTATGAAGGCAACTTCTACACCTGAACTAATGTGACTCTACCAGGCCTCGGTATTTCTCTCCTTGAAGGGCAACAAATGATGTATCCACAGGGAACAGAACATTAACACTGAAGTATTCTGTACACCAAGAAACCCATCCCCCCCTTTTTTTGTCTCTGCGTTCCTCCAAACCTGTTGCCTTTAAGCAATGGCATTTGAGTAATCATGCTTTCTTTAAACTTTCATTGCAGTAAAAATGCAATCTTGGGAGGAAGCCCAAGCTCTAGTGAATGACTCTACACCCATGCAAATACAGGTAGCACTAAATTGATTCAACAGATTTATAAAACGGAGCACATGAAACTGGGAGGGAAATTGGACAAGAGGGGTCTGGTTTTGATTAGGACACCTTAGATGCATGTATTAAATTCTCAAATAAAATGCAGTCTTGTAAATATTATTTTGAATGCTTTGGGAAATCTCTGTTTAGCAGAAAAAGTACTTATTCCTTAACTGAACACAGGAGATGTGGTCTTTGATTCTGCTCCTGTCTTTGGAAAAGTTGTTTGCCCTCTCTTTGGATTTTGCCATCTTCATCACCATCTTCATTTTAAAAGGCATATGGTCAGAGTTCGAGTTACTTTCAGACTCTGAAAACTTGTGATTTGAGTTATCACTTCACACACGGAAGATGCTGAGCTGATTTTTTCTTTACGAGGGACAAGTTTTGATACTGACACCTTAATACAAAACAAGAAAAAGAAATGCAGTTGTTGCCCCTCCAGCCCCAACCACCAAAGATGGTGTGGGTTGTTTGGATACAGGGTCTCTGATATGGCGTATTGAATGTGTCAATGTCAGGTGATTTATTGTGCTTCATAACATTTGGGAACAGATATTTGGTATTTCATCCAAGGAAAGCAATTTTCAGAAACCTTTTAGAAGGTGGCTGAAGCATCAGTAACCGGTGCCATTTCTTTATGCTAACATTTCCTGAAAGCGGCACAATCTTTCATTTTAATCATCCCTCTCAGCAGGTTCCTTCCAGGGCGCAGGAGCAGGGCACCCACCCCTCAGAAATGAGGTTCTATTTTTAACAGCCACCAGCCAACAAGCTCCCTATTAATCGTGTGAAATCTGCTCAGATGGCTGCTCTCCTGGGTTCTTGTGTCCC
>LOEQ01001197.1:29046-42552 GCA_001685075.1 Bramus lutescens
CTGGCTGCAGGCTGCCGGCTCCTGCTTGGGGACCTGCATAGTGGTATCATGGCCCACTGCCTGCTGCGGCCCTTGGGGAACCTGTAGCATTTTACTTTTACCATTACACCTAGTGGAAATTATCCCTTTAATATTTTTGAATATTTGAATTTTTACATCAGTATTCACACATTTACCCTAAAATTTTCTTGCTTTTTTTTTTTTAATGATTTTCATATTGGGATAGAGTTGGTCTCATACAATCAGTTTGGAAAAAAAAATTTATTTGTGTGTGTGGGGGAGAGAATTTCTTTGGAATTCATTTTAATTTTTCTTTGGTAGAATTTTCCAGTAAAGACATCTGTTCTGGAGCTTTCCTTTGCTGAGATGTGTTTAGTCAGCTGTTCAATAATTTTACTAGTTGCAGGTGTGTTCAATTCTTTATTTATCCATAATTCAGTATTGGTGTGTTTTATGCTCTTGTGAATTTATTGTTATGGTTTTTATTGTTCAAATCTTTTATCTCCATAGGTATTTATTTTTAAATATTTTACTCTCTTTTATGCTATTGTAGATGCTATTTTTATTCTTCTAGATTATTCAATTTGTAATTAAGTACTGGCAGTCCCTTCTTACGGTCCCTGTAGTTTTGTGGCACTCATTGTAATTTTTCCTATCATTTCTTACTTTTTTGCTAATTGATTCTTTTCTATTTTTAGTAGTATAGTTATGGTCTTGTCAATTTTCAAAACATTTTATAAAACCAACTCATGTGTCCAAAGGGCTTTTAAAGTGTTCTTCTACTTTCTTTATTGTTTTCTGTTGCTCTATCTTCTTCCATCTGCTAACTTTGGGTTTCATTTCTTCTTTTTCTAGTTTATTATTGTCTAAAGATCTTTCTCTCTCTAGAATGTAGGTATTTCTTGATATAACATCTCTAAGTACTGTTTTTGTTGCATAATAAAAGTTTGATGCGTTATATTTTTATTCAATCTCAATTTGTTTCTAATTTCTTCTGAGGTATCTTTTGACTTAAGAATGATCTATTTAACTTCCAAATGTTTGTGGATTGCAAATTTTACTTTTATTCTGTTTTTGCCAGGAGACATATTTGATTTGTTTGTTTGTTTTTGTTTTTTTTTTTTTTGTTTGTCAAGACAGGGTTTCTCTGTGTAGCAGCAAGTTGTCTTGAAACTTGTTTGGTACACTTGGTTGGCGTTGAGCTCAAAGAGATCCATAGACATCTACCTCCTGATTGCTGGGATTAAAGGTGTGTGCCATTACACCCAGTCAGGAAACATGTTTGATGATTTGATGTAGAATCAGCCTCCTTATATTTGTTAAGACTCCTTTCAAGCTTTCAGATTGCCTTGTGCTGGTAATTTTATATCCTTATTAGGTGGAGTGTTCTGGATATGTGTTTCAGGTTTAATCTGATCATAATACTTGGTCCTTTAGTTCCTTATTATTTTGTTTGTTGAGTTATTTTATCCATTATTGAAAGAGAGGTATTTAAGTCTATGGGTAGAGCAATATTGTCTCTCTTGATTTCTTGCTGAGGGGCATATAACAACATAATGGTGGTGTTTCCTTGTTGAGGTGACACATTTGTTATTATATAATGTCCACCTTTTTTTCCTTCTGAGTTTTTGAAGTATAATCTATTTTGTCTGATGTAAATATGGCCATTCTTTGTCCCTTTTAATTACAACTTGCATGGCAAAAATATCCAACTTTGACATTTGAGTCTATTTTATCCTAATATCTAAAATGAACCTCATGGATAGTATATAATTTTGATCTCATGTCGTAATTCTTGAATTCACTTCAAGCTTATTTTTAATTCAGAATTTAGTTCATTTTCACTTAAAATAACTATGAATAGAAAATACTTATTGTTATACTTGACTCATTATTATCTTGTGTATTATGCTTTCTTTTTCTTTTTTTGGTATTTTTTATTTTTGTACTGAAATTTTTTATTTCTTTCTCATTTCCCTTTGTGTATCTTCCATGTGTATTTTGGTTTTGGTTAGACTGGACATAATATAACATTTCTACCCATAGATGAATAGATAAAGAAAATGTGGTACATTTACACAAATAAATATTACTCAACTATAATTAAAGTTTGAAGCAAATGGATAAAGCTGGAGAAATTGTACTGAGTGAGGTAATTCTTGCCCAGAAAGATTAATGACACATGTTCCCTCATGTAAGCGAATCATAGCTTCAAACCTTGGAGCAGAAGTGGAGGCTAGGCAACTAAAAAGGGACCTTTTGGAGAGAAAGTTAAGGATGCAGAAATACTAGGTTATACATCAAATGAATTGGTCCAGGCATAATTATTATACAAATAACCTCACAGCAGCTGTGTTTACCTACTCAAAGCCTACACAAGATCAAGCCAGTCAAAATTACAGCATAGATGGGGGAAGGGCCCCGAGGCCTAGTCATTGGTACACCTGTAATTAGCAGTTGATGATTGTGGAGTTGAGAGAGTCACTCTCCTGTGAGGACTTGATCATTGGTAGGTTGTTCATGCCCACTGAAAACCTCAACATCCATGTGCGCACGGGCATGGTTAACTAAGCTCAGATAGTTATCAATGACAGAAAACAAAGGCTGACAAGATGTTGGGAAGATGAAGAGGGTACAAGCACAAGTGGGAAGGAGGTAATGGTGAATGGATATGACCAACAGACGTTACACAAATGTATCCACTCTCCAAAGAACAAATTTAAAATGTTTTAAAATTAATATTAATAAATAAATATAATAAAATAAATTTAAAAGATGAGCTTATGAAGTTGGGAGAATGATGTGCTGGGTGAGTCAGAGGGGAGTTAGAGGGGAGAAATTGGGGTTAAAATAGTCTTATCTCATTGTATACATGTTTGAAATTCTAAGAAAATAAACTAAAACTTATAACTTTGACAATATATATTAAGCTGATAACTTAGTGTCAGTAATACATAAAAACTTCTACTCATTAACTTTTCATTTGTTAAGTTATTATTGATACAAGGTATGTTTCTGAGTTTGTATCCATTTGGCATAATTTTATTTCTTTTTATGCTTTTATCTTTAAATTCTATGTCAGCATTAAATGTGATTTACATACATAGCATTGCAACTTTATAATATTCCATATTTTTACATATTAATAATAATATGAAAGACTTTTATGTTCACATGATTGGTTGAGGCTTCTGGTAGCCCTTTGTTTCAACCTATAGAATTCTAGTATTTATTCCGAAGTCCTTAAGCTGTTATTGATCTAAAAATGCTTTTGAAATTTATCTGTCATTTTTTTAATTTGTATGTATGGGGACATGCATGTGAAGGTGTGTTCTTGCACATTTCGAATTCCTAGAGCAATTTCAGGTGTCTTCAGTCACACTCTGAGTAGCATTGGGATGGCATTTCTCAATGAGTTTACTAGCTTCACTGGCCAGAGAATCCATGGGGTCCACTTGTTTCTGTCTCCACAATGCTGGGATTATAGACATACATTGCTTGGCCAGCTTTTATTTACTGATTGATATCTAGGTTATAAAATTGAAGTCATTTTATTTTGCACTTGTAAGCTTTGCCTGCATTTACGCATGTGCGTCATTTGCTGCACACAGCAGTTGGAAGAGGGTTCAAATATACTGGAATTGGAGTTACGGATGTTTTTGCACCACCGTGTAGTTGAGGATCAAACCAAGGTCCTCTGCAAGAACAAGAGCTCTTAATTCCTAGACCATTTCTCCAGCTGAGGCATAGTTTTTAAAGTGAGTTTTACCGATTCAAAGTCAGGCCTTCATGCTGGTACAGCAAGCATTTACCAACTGAACCATCTATATAACCCCTCTCCTTTGTTTTTAGAGGATATTTTTGCCAGGTATAGTATTGTTGTTTGACATGCATCAATGTCATCAGGGTTTTGAGTGTATCATCATTCTGCCTTTGCTAGTTCTATTCATGATTCAGTTATTCTCCTGGCCACTGTGTGTGATGGTGACTTTCCCATCTCTGCTCTACGATTCTTTCTCGATTTTAATTTTAAATGTTTTATTACAATAAACCTCAGTTTCACCCTGTTTAGGGCATTCTTTTCAACCTTAATTTCTTATGGTTTACTCAATTCCTTGGTTTTTCTGTTTTAGTTCTCAAATGTAGACATTCGGACCTTTCAAACATTTGGTTGAAGTGTGTTTTCTGTGGTCTGGGGCATAAGTTCTCAAAGTGGGGTATTGGTCTCTTCAGGAACTTGCCTTCTTTCTGTATTTCTGGTGGCAGACTGTCACTGTCATAACGTAGAATTTCCAGGCCCGCAGCAAGTTGCTGAGCACCACGGGTCTCTTCAGCATCTAGGTACATAGTGTTCCTGTTACACCTGCATTCTGAGTCAGACAAGTAGAAAGTAATCCACCAGGCTACTCCCCGGAAGTGTGAATATCAACCATATATTCCTCAAGTTCATTTCCTCTTGCAAAAGAAGCTAGTGATGCAGTATTTTCTCTGACTACAGTATTGAATGCCTTCTGGGTGCAAGTCCAGAACTCTTCTCATCAATCCCTAGGTATCTGCAGGCATCCCTTTGCTACGCAAGGTTCTTAACGGTATAAGACAAAGCCAGTCTCTTGGGTAGCCCTCCAAAAGCCAGAATGCTGGACTTTGATCCATTCTGCTCTCACTGGTGGAGAAGCCAAAGGCTGACTTTTACTCCCCACTGCTCCATGCTGGGTTATGGTAGAAGAACTATCATGAGTGATACAAGATGATTTCCCCTGACTCATTTCAGTGGGTCTGCTCTTAATTTTGGACGTGCATGGGGTGCTAAAGATTTTAAAGTGCTTTCTAGAGTTCTCTTTAATTGTTAGGTTTGTGTGTTCGTGGGGAATGAGATCTCAGGTTTTCTTTTCCACTGATTTCTGTGAAGACAGTTTTAACTAAAGACTAGTTCTGTTAAAGAAGAGGAAGGGAATGATATCTGAAGGTTATAAGGACAAGGGGAGATTTTCATTAAATGTAGGAACAGGGGCATGTTTTGCGCTGTTGAGAATAAATTAACTCAGACTAATAGACCGATTATGTATACAAGAGCAGTGACTTTTAAAGCTCTGTGTTCAATGGGAACATATGGCAAGCCTGTGGAAACACAGATTGCTGCACAGAGGGCCAGAGTTTCTGGATGGGGAGGTGGTGAAGTCTATATTTCTGACAGGCTCCCAGGTCATTCTCATGCAGCACACCACAGCCAGGTTGGAAGGCTGACTTTCTGATGAGGAAGAAAAAAAATCTGAAGGCACAGAACATGAGCTATGCTCTCTGGTTTTTGCTTTCTTTAGAACATTGAGGGATAAGGTAGTCAAGTAGTTCTTTGGTCTTGCAGTTTCCCTGTCTGCCAAGGAATGCCTTGACAAGGCTCCGTAGCCCAGGCTGGGTTTGGGCTGGCACTACTCTTTGCTTACCTTACCCTCCAGAGGGGCTGGGGTCTTCAATGAGCTCAATTATTTGGCAAGAATGTTTTGTTTCACAATAGAGATTCTAGTGCTAGACTGACGAAGAACCCTAGTTTCAGACATTCCTCTCTATCATGTGTGGAAATGTCCGTGTTGTTCTCATTTTCTCCCCTATCAGATGCAGCATCTGAACTCATTGGTGCTTTTCCTACCAGCTCAAAATATTATGGTGCTTGCACGTTTCTCATTTGTCCATGCTTGTTGCCTTTTGTTCGCAGCTTTTTCAGGTGCTTGTGCGGTCCTAATTTTCTCCTCAGGCAGCCGTTTAGAGCAGGTATAGAGATTTCTCTAACAGGTTGAGTGAGACTTGAGAGGAACTCTGAGGACATGGGCCTCATCAGCTTGTCAACAGAATTCTAGCATCAGCTACATTTTAATTTTTGTGGCAATTCACACAACAGGGAAACTGTGCCCCTGGTAAGCCCACTAGAGTGCTAGAAGTTTTGAAACCATGGTAATAGTCCAGAGGTTTTAACAGAATCTGAGCATTGCCTACATGATTCAACATAAGAGGATTATGTTAGCTGAAAATAAAAATAAACACAGCAAACCTGTGATGTGTAAAGAAAAATGTCAACACTTTTCACACTTAAAAACTTATCTCATCGGGAGAAAGTTTTAATGTTTTTTTTTTTTAGAAAAATAAGCAACATTTGGATTAAAAACCCCATTCTGTTCAAGCTGTGGCTGCGGAGGCTCCTGTCTTTTTTTGTCAGATCTGCTTGAGAAGCTCGCAGTGTGGTGAAGTCAGCTACAGGCTCTTTCAGGGTCTGAGAGCGCAGAATGTACTGAACACTCAACCACAGTTAAGTGAAGGAGAAATGAGAGGGGATCCATTCCGCGGACTTTTCCTCTCTCACTCTCCTGGTCCTTTGATGTGAAGAAAGAATCTCATCTTCCGGGGTGGTGATGATGGAATTTCCTTTCCAGTCAGACTCTTCATGTCTAATCCTACCATGTCTTAATCCTTCTGACTTCCTTCAGGCTCCCTGATGCAGGTCCCATGCTAACGACAGAGTCTGCACTGCGGAGACACTGTCAGAGAAAGGAAGAAAGTTAAATGTTTCACCTCATAATAAAAACAAACCAAACCATGTGGGGGTTGGTAGAGAATAAGAACTATAAAACGCTATTTTAGAGCTCCTCTGATTACTTCAGCTGTACTCTAGGAAACCTCTTTGATTTCTTTTGAGAAGACAACATATACATAGTAATAATGATGGTGATTAGAAGCTGTAATAACCTGTAAAGCTATAACTATATGCATTAAAATATAACATGCTTATTATGAACTAATTTTAATGTCTGTATGATATCTATCATATTATATATCAAGTGTAAAGTATGCTTGAGCAGGTAAAATAATGTCTAATGAAATAGCTAAATGTGCACTTAAAATCCACCTAAAAACAATGCATTCATCAATGAAGATCTGAAAATAGATGAGTTTGTTACTTGTGACAGCTAATGAGTTATCCTGTCAATACTCACACCATAATGAGATAGAGTACAGTTTGCATGGAAAGGATAAGAGATTCAAAGGTTGCCAGACCAAATTTAGTTATTTTTATAAATATTAGCATCAGTCAAAGCTTTTAAGGTTAAAACTAACAGACTCGAGAGGATGAATTATAAAGTCATAAAACTGTTTTGTGTACTCAAACATTTTCTGTTCTGCCTATCAACTTCCAAATAATCATACAGAGACTTCTTATTAGTTATGAAAGCTCAACTTAAAGCTTAGGTTTGTTACTAATTAGCTCTTACAGCTTAAATTAATCCATATTTTTATTGATTTACCTTCTCCGACATGGTTTTTGCCTCTATCCCATTTTCTGTATTCCAATCATTCCTATCTGGCTGGTGACCCCTGGCATCTCTACCCTTCTTCCTAGGAACGTTCTCCCTCTCCAAAACACCTGCCTAACTATTGGCCATTTAGCTTTTTATTAAACCAATCACAGTGACATATATTCTCACAGTGTAAAAGAATATTGCACAACAGCTTTGAAAACTATAAAGCCCAATATAAACCCAGCTGTTTCTAATTGCGCATCTACTGTGTACGAAATTCTCAGAGAGGACAAGAATTTCAATTCAAAGGGTCTGAATTAATCAGTGCAGGTGATGACAGCTGAGCCCAAGGACGAGGAAGGTGGGGTTGGCCACCGAGAGTGAGGTGTGGACCTCTATCAATAGGAGCAGCAGAAGTTTTGCTTCATGGAGGAAACAGAGCGTGAAGATATGGAGTGTGATATACGCAGTTGGAGAGGAAGAATTCGGGTAACACTTTGAAAGGGAAAGAGGAATAGAGACTAGGAGTTAAAAATATCCAGACGTAGTACTGCTGAGACTATTTCCCTTCTCTATACTCATGGAGATAAAAAGTGGTTGCCATCACTACTGTATATTTAAACAGTCATATCATCTATAAGTCATACTAATAACAGCAATTGTTACAAGATCCACTGAAGTGGCCAGTTATGATTGGTGGTATTTCTGCATTACAGATAAGGAAAATGTGTTTGAAAGGGAGAGAGAGAAATTACTCATTCATAGTCATATATGTAGAAAATATGAATATGCAGGACAATTTCTTGAGGCTCAGAGTTATTCAATCATGTTTCTTTTCTCTTTATGGAGCAAAGTGTAGGTAACATGGATACTGGAGTATGATCCCCTATCATCTGAGGAGTCCACTGGGCACTGTCCCTGTGTTCAGCAGGTACAGCTACTGGGTCAATTTTTATTACTTTTTCTTCTCTTCTTGTATTTATATTATTTGTCTCTTTTGAGCATAATTTTTCTCATTTTAACTTTGTTATTATTAAGATGATAAAATTTACAAGGCATAAAAATAGCAAAGAGATCTTTAAATATTCTCAGTAATACATGCATATATATGTGTCTATACATAGACATGTTTGTATCTATGTCTTTAAAACTATAAGATATACATTATCATCTAAAGAGGTTAACACATTTCAGGGCTATAAACTGGTAATAAATCTTAGTAGAAAAAGTAATTTTAAGCAGAGTCTATAAGGTATGAACCAGAAGGATGAAGCTGGAAATGTCAGGTCTCATCTGACTCTTAAAAAATTACCTTTTTACACATTGCAAAACAAGAGGATTGTCGAGGTTTCACATCTGACGTTTCCCTGCATCAGTCTTTTATAAGCCAATTTAGAAGTTAATATTAAGTTTGTAGGAATCCCAAAAGCTTCTCTCTTTAACTTCAGTTTATTTGGAAGATGACTCTGAGAGAGACTGTGGCCAGCATAGTCTCCCCCCCCCCAGTGTATTAGTCATTGTGTACTGCTATCAGGAATAAATTAAACTGGGTACTGGGCAAGATGGACTATGGCCTGCTTCTGTGTTAGCAAGTGAAGGAGAGAGGCAGAGTAAGAAAAAAATAAACATTTTCCATAAAAAAGATAAAGAAATATGTTCATAAATCTACAAAGAAAGTAAAAAGATAGTAAGAAGGAGGAGAAGGTGATGTGTAATAATAACACAGGCAGAACACAGACTCAGCTAGTGAGTGAGTTCTTGGCTGTGGGAGGTGAGAGCTGAGAGCTACTTGCAAAGTGTAAACCAGAAGAAAGATGAACAGTACTGCTTCAGAGCAAGCCTACAGCCGTCAGTAACCTTAAATCTAGCTGTGGGTTTGTTAATACAGTGATTGCTCCAGCAGACAATCAACAACAGAAAGAAATCCCATTTGTCAGTGTTATGACTGGGAGAGCAGCTTCTGGTTGCCTTCTTGAGAGATAATCTATTGCTTTCCTAGGAACACGAGGTTATGGAACAAGAGATCAAGGAGCCTGAATTTGACCTTTGATAGCCTCCTGGAGAGGGAAAGCATAGAGAAGTAGTTGTGGTATAATGAAACAGGAGTTCTAAATAAGGGGAAGGTGTAGGCAATTAGAGGCTATCTTAGCCTCCAATGTACATAGGGAGAAATAGTCTGCCCTTGGAAACAAGAACAGATCTTTGTATCTGAGGACGACTCTGGCGTTGATAGTTTGATCCTGAGTTAAGTGAGTTGATCAAACACCAGGGCCACCTATCTTTCCTTCACTGATGCACATCATACCCAAAGCTGCATTCCTTTAATGAAGTGATGCATACTAAGGTCTTGAAAGGAGGAAGACAGGTCCTTCCTTGTACCAATCTCAGACTTGTGGTTGCTCCACATGACTATTATCATTTAAGAGGTAAGCATTACTTAATAAGAATCCTGAGCTAATAAACCAAACAGTGTTGTAATTACTATAGTTTCTGTGAAATTATTTGGGTCTGAGTGACTGGGAAATGAATGTGCTGTCTCCAGTTGTAGTGGTCTGGAACTTTCCTGCTCCCATCATTTATATAACTTAAACACTCCAGTTTTCAAGGACTCAGAAGGAAGTTGCTACCACACCTCACTCTTATATTTTCTTCCTTACCGTTTCTTTCCCTAGGATGTTCCTTCCCATTTTTGCTACACACTAGAAGAATTTTTATTTTATTTTAAAAATGATTTTACTATGCATAAACTATGACACAGAAATGTGAGAATCATGGGAACACAGTATAAGTCCTCAAAGACAGAAACAGATAGAAATCAGGTAAAGATTTCAACCATTTTCTGGTTAAAAAAAAAGATAAATGGTGTGAGAGCATAAAGATAAGTGGATGACTTCATCCAGGAAAAATGAAACCGATTAAATAAAGAGGACAGTGGAAAGAGCTGACAGTAGTGTTCAGAAGAAAGGACATCAGGATGGTGGACAAATTGTTAAAACACAACACTCATCATCTGCAAGGTCAGTCAGAGAGTGAGCATCTCTACACAGTCTAAGAACTCTGATATATGACCAAGGGACCAAACTGAAGAGACCGTAGGGAGTAGGGCAGAACACAGATGAAACAAAGGAATAGAGAACCCAGCCAATGGCATTATAGCTCAAAGTTTCCTGAAGCCAGAGAAATAGGCATTCAAGAATGAGGCAAATAGAACCCCAAGAGTCTCTGTATAACATACAGTCAAAATGTTCAAAATTCAAAATAAAGAAACTATCAAAAGTTGTAAGGGAAAGACACCAACTACCTGACAAAACCAGACACATTAGAATATTATCAGATCTACAGGCATCAATCAGAAAGACAGGAAAGTATGGAATTAGGGTTCATGTGTCGAAAGTAAATAACTGTCAGCCAAAATTGCTATATCCAGCAAACCTTTCTTTTGAAATTAAATGAGAAATAACATTTTAAAACAAGTACAAAGGCTGCTCTTGAACATCAGCACTCCATAAAACACTTGAAGTGATTCACACAGAGGAAGAATGAAAACATTCTCAAATTAAAAATAACAAAAATTAGGAAAACAATCTTTCAAGTAAACAAAATCTTAAAATAAGCTTGATGTAGTTATTGTAAAGTCTGATACAGTAGAATTTAAACCAAAATTAGTGAGAGAAGATAAAATATATTACCAAATTTTAATTAAGTAAACAATTGATTAAGAAGATTTTTTTCAGATATGTGAATCATACATTACAGCTTTCAATTCATAACATATTTAAATGAACATTAATTGTCAGATAGGTCCTAAAACTACAATCATAGATGATTTTAACATCTTTCTAAAAGATATAGAATATACATTTCTCATGATTTAGAAACAGAATTATGTATAATCCAGCTATTTGGCTCCATACTCGAACTTTAAGTCAACATATCAGAGATGCTTGTATAAGCTTGCTTGTTCCTGCATGATTTACCATATACAGTATGCCAAGCAACCACAAATATATACATATACACAGTGTAATTTTAAGCAGCTATTAAAACAACAACAACAACAACAAATAAACCAAAGTCATGACTTTTCGGGGAAAACGAATGGAATTGAAAATCACTATATTAAGTGAAGTAAGCCAGAATCAGAAAGAAATCCTGAATATTTTCCTTTACTTGTGGAGCCTAGACTTCATATCATGAATGTGTGTGTTTACATGTGTCTGCATCTACATTTGTATGTGCAGTGTATGCAACTAGAAAGGACTGTGAAAAAGGGAGGAAGCATTGCTAAGGAAAGGGAAGATAAAGGTCATAACGGATTACAAGTGACCCAACTGCAGAAAGAAAAACTCCCAAGGGGAGGAAAATAGAAAAGCAGGGAGAGGGGCTGTGCATGGGCCACAAGAAAGGTGGTGCTGGACAATACAGAGACAACTTACTCAGAATCTTGGTGGAGAATGGTAAACTGGGCTTGTGGTCTCAAAAGGGCTAGTCTGTCACAATGACAGCACATGGCAGCAGGAGTCTGAATGGCTGACCACGTTGCTTGTTCAGCAGTGAAAAGGAGAGAGACACACTTGTGTTGAACTAGTTCTCTTCTTTTTATTCTCTCTCTGACCCTAGCCCTTGCATAGTTCCATTGGCATCTGTGGTTGATCTTCATTTAAATCTTTCTGGAAATGCCCTCACAGGCACACCCAGAGGGATGTTTCTATGATTCTGAGTCCAGTCAAGTAGATGATGAGTAGTAATGATTGCAGAGTTTCTTCCTCAAAGCTCATCCTTCAGAAACGGTAAGGAGTTGCAGGAGATGGCCATAGAAAATTCATCCTGGCATCTAAAGCCATCACAAAACTTTCCTTGCCCAATTAGAGAAGTTTTCCTCAGAGTCATTGAGACATGTCATGCTTCTGGGTAATTAGCCGTTGCCGCTGACACGCCAGCATGAATGCTCAGTTCCATTGTCTCCAGAGGGAAGGATTCTGCATGTCATTTGTACTCAGAGTTCTCCATGGATACATCAGGGGGCATGACCAACCTGGTTTCCTCCTTTCTTGTCCTGCTTCCCTTCTGTCAGCTTCTCTACAAGCATGTCTCTAACAGCTCCATCTCATGCAGTGCTTCCAGGAAACTTTCTCTAGGACAGGTGGTTTGGAGTGAGCAATAGAAACTGACGAATAAATCAACCTAGCTTCGCATGTGGCCCTCCATACATGCATCAGATGATTCCCGCGGTCCATAAATAGGACACGTGTACCCATCTCCTAGTCTTTGAATACCCAGAAAAAGAGTAAATGAATAAGAACACTTTTCACGAAAGTAAGAAATACTTTCTACTAAGTTTTGAAGCTCATTTAATGAAATATCGATAAATTTTAAAAGCACTAAATTTTTACCTTTCCTTTTTAGATTTTAATTCACACCATTCTTAAGTTGTTCTCTGGGTTAAACTTTACTTATCTGTTATTACAAGAATGGTGGGACATACAAAATACCAAGTTTATGTGAAGATTAAAAATAATAGCAATAATATTGAAGTAAAAAGTTATTAAGTTCAGATTGCCTTAGGCCACGGCATTCAGAGCTGTAACAGTGAACATGAAAATTAGAATGAGGAAGAGGAAATTACATTATTTTTCAGGAGCAGAGAAAAGCTACCACCTAGGAAGATGAGATTGAAACTGACTTCTGCTAGAACAGTCCCAATTAACTATCCCCATTTAAATATACCCAGGAAATTCTTAAGAACATTGCACTATAAATAAGATCTTTAAATTAGAGCCCAGGAACAGTAAGAAGAGAATGGAAGCCAGGAGCAGACTTAATCACAGCCTCTGTGCCTCCCCCTCAGCCCCCTTGCTGTTTTGCATGTCACGATATGAAAGGGATAAAATGGACTTGAGGTCAAGATTTTATTTTAGTTTAAAATTAATAGTGCCTGTAACTGTTAATTCAAACTGAGATTGGAATTGTTATCTGCTGGTGCTGTTGTTCCGAATGGCGGGTACCTGAGCTGTTACTCTTACATGAAGCACATCCCCTGAGTCATGGCTTTTCTTGATCCCATTTTCTTTTAAAGGTGATATAAATCCCAAGTTCTTATGTCCCCTACTTCTTGAGAGATGCGAACTTGATGTGGGAGGTGATGGATGCTGTGAATATGTTTTACTGCCATTGGTTAATACAGGAGCTGCTTTTGACCAATGGCTTAGCAGAGTATTGT
>LOEQ01001197.1:50836-65191 GCA_001685075.1 Bramus lutescens
TTCTTCTTCTTCTTCTTCTTCTTCTTCTTCTTCTTCTTCTTCTTCTTCATTATTTCTTTTTCTTTCTCCTTCTTCTATAGATAATCTTCAGGTAGCTAACAAGATCTAGCAGAAATTATCACAAGTTCTCATGTACTTTCTCCCCAACTGTTAGCTTCTGCATCAAGCCGGCACTTTGCTATAACTGGAGAACTTAAGTGTCACATCATTACCAAAAGAAATACATAGTGTACACCTTGATTTTTTGGGTCTATTGTACATCCAAGAGTTATTTGTGAATATACAAAGACATTTAGTTTACCATTACAATATCCTTCTGAGTGTTTGTGTTCTACTAATCCCTGTGTTCTGCTCACTCATCGTCCCGTCTTCTGTCTTCCAGGAAGCATTGATCTTTTTTACTGTTTCCATAGTTCTGTCTTTTAAAAATATAACATGGTCAGAATTTTACAGTATGACTCCTTTCAGAGTGACTTTTTCTTCCACTTAAAATACTCATTTAATGTATTTACAAATCTTATGATGGTCTGATAGCTCACTTACTTTTAATAACAAATAGCATTCCTCTGCCTGGACTTATCAAGTTTATCTATTGGTATATTGTAGGACATTTTTGGCTGTTTCCAATTTTGGGTAATTATGAATAGTTCTGCAGTGAACATACATGAGTGGGTTTTGTGTATGCATAAAGCTTTTAATTCACATAGACAAATAATTGGGGTTCAGTTGCTAAATATGATAATGAAGGACCAAACAACCTGTTAGCACTGGTCTCCTTTTGCAATGTAACTGGGGATAAACTCATAAAAACTGTTATAATCAATCATCCATATTTGAGTTTACCTATATGAGACTGAATATTTTATCTAAAGGGCTGAGAGTGAAAATGGATTGACCAAATAATATAGGAAACAAGCAAACAATATTGGGACTGTGGGTAAATATTTGAAATCTAAAAACAACCTGTTGTTTACATAGAACATTTGTAACATTAATACTTTTTCTTAAAGTCACAGAATAACGCCTCAGATAGCCCAGAGAGAATAAGAGACATCCTTCTACTTCATCATTGAGAATCATTGGTTGAGCATTTATTTTAGGCAGGGAATAACTAGTTGTCTCAGACATATTAGGTGTTTATAGAGATCCAACAGCCTAGCTGGACTATCAACTTGAGATAGTAACTCTATTAACCAGCTAATGGAACGCTGAAACAAGAAATCTGTAGATGAAAGGATCAGCTTGACGTTCCTAACTGAAACGTGTGAGGTAGGATTTCCCTGAGGAATTAGTCCAATTTGATGTGAAGGGACTGTAGTAGAAGAGCACAAATGAAGTGATCATGTGACCAAAACTAGAGCTTCTATTGTGATGACAGGACTCTGTGGTAACAAATGGGGGTGGAGTAGACTAGATTCAGGTAAGCTAACACCGCTTCTTGGCATCCAATAAGTCTCACGGCTCTACAATGGTTGCTTTGTCTGTAGAATAAGAGTCAGGGGCGTTCAAGTGGTATTTAAGAGACAAGATATACAAAGGGTAGTTGGAGATTAACTACTGAATAGTAGGTCTCTAGTTTTTCTGGTGGGAAGAATTAGATACAAAAGGAAGACAATTATGAAGGAAGACTTCAGGTGATGGGGAGTTAGAATAGGTTACAAACGTAAGTCAATTTGACTTTGATGGGTCTTTGTGTGACATGATGGAGGTCGACCTCACCGAAGAGTTCCCAGCCAGAAATTGTGTTTAATAATGATTTTGTGTCCAGAAACTATCAGAAACCACACTATGGTTGGGAATGCAATAAAGATAATCGCAAATGCTATGTCTTCAGAAACAGACTCTTGATGCTCTTTGAATGAGAATGACCCTACAAACGAGACAGAAAGGGAAAGAAGATGGTGAGGAAGTGGCCCAGAGACATGTGCATCACAGAATTCTGAAAGATTGAACTGTCAGAAAGGAGTGTTTAAGTCTGATGATGATGAAAAGTCAAATAAGATGAGCCCTGAAATGTGTTCCGTGGGTTTAAAGACACAGAAGTTGATTGGGATGAAAAGACAGACTGAATTACACTGGGAAGTGCTGTGGGACAATGGTCTTTTTCCTGTCACTTGTATTTTAAATAAATGCCAATTGGCCAGTAGCCAGGCAAGAAGTGAGGTGGGGTGACCAGTAGAGGTGGGGCAATAAAAATTCTGGGAAGAGGGACGTTTCAGTCTGCAATTGTCACCCAGACACAGAGGAAGCGAGGCACAAAATGAACAAAATCAAGGTACTGAAAAAGGTGCTGAAAAAGGTACCAAGCCACGTGGCTAACATAGACAAGAATAATGTGTTAATATATGATGTAAAATTAATTAATAAGAAGCCTGAGCTACTAGGCCAATCAGTGTTATAATTAATGCGGACTTCTGTGTGATTTCTTTGGGACTTAACGACTGTGGGAGCGGGGCAGGACAGAAACCTCAGTCAACATGGAAGTGGAATGAGCAAGTACAGTTGAATACAGAAAAACCTGTTGAAAGCTTTAGCATGAGAATGTTTGAAATATTTACATTAACAGTAAATAATGGTGAGCACCCGCCAAACATCAGCTCTTAACTCAGCAGTGGGGTTGGGGGTGCTAAGCTGCTCTCTGTACTCTCAGAAAAAAATATAGTTTACTTTGGGGAAAAATGATTGCTCCTGATAAGGATACAGAATGAAGGCATAGAGAGATCAGAGAATTTACTGATCCTTGGCCGCACCACAAGCCTGTCATTATACTTTTACAGATGACCCCACGAAACAGATAGTAAATACAGTTAAAAGACACACATGCACACACACACACACACACACACACACACACAGACACAGAGTGTTTGTCTTTTAAAGTATAAACATTAAGATAGCCAATATATTTATGCTTTTAAAAACACAGTGTGTGTTTCTAAATAATTTCAGGAAAAAAAAACTAGGCAAGATGAATATAAAAACACCTCCACAAAGAAATAGATATTTCTTTGTGTTCTTCCTTTAATAATGTTGTGTGTAAATCATTCATCTGTTGCTATACCAACTACACAAAAATAAACAAGACTCGGAAAATTGTGTTTTCATAGTGCTATTGAGCTATAAATTGAAAAATCAGGATGCAAAGCTTATCTTATTTTAAAACTTATATTCCTCATGCTTCTACCATTCTGCTTAGTAAATACCAGAGTAAGAATGTCTGCTTGAACAAATTTTATAAATGAGATACTCCTAAGGGTTTGAAAATTTTAGATGGGACCCTGGAATTTGTTGTTGGTCTAGAAACATCAATAGGATTTAGATTAGGTACCAGAAAACCCTGGATTACATCCAGTTCTCCATCTATCTGTGTATAGTCTATGAGTTAATGCCTTTGAATTTTCTTAAATATACATTATAAAAAGGCTGTAACTTTTCAAACATAAATAGTTGGCCAATTTTGCCTTGGGGTCCATACACTTCTATTATCTTTATTATAAACAGTTTTTCTAACTCCTGATTTAGAGAAATAAGTAAGAGTTTGGCTACATGTCAGGACAAATACATGAGCTCAAATCTGAAACAAGAAGCTAGGATAGAATGTTCTGGACACTGCAGCACTGTTCATCCCCAGTGTGATCAGGCTTCAGAGCAGGCAAAGAGGTCTGGATAGTATTTTACTTCATAAACATTTGCCTAGTTACCTCTTCAACTAGATTTTAAGGTTTTCCTGGGCAACAATCACTGTTTCTCCTACAGGTGTGTGTCCCTGAAGATTCTCACTCATGGCTGATCACAGATTACAGGGTTAATCAATGGTAGTTAGTAAACTGTCCCTTGCTGTGTAGGCAAGCTAGTTAATTAATCATCACCAATATCCTTCCCCAGTCGATTGTCACACACTGAGAGCCACAGCCTCCCTTATGACGAGACTGAGACATTACGCTTTGAGGGACAAGTAAGTCTACCCAATGTCACAAATGGAGGGGTATGGAGGTAAAAAAATAACCCTAGCAACTGCCCGAACCTGGAGAGTAGCTAATTTTAATAAGCAAAAGACTAGTCAATATGAATGTCGGAGTATGAACTTCTAGCTGAATTGTTCTATTTTAAACCAGACAGCTGTGCCCACCTTGGTATTAAGGACATTAAGATTGCAATATATAGCCAAATGTTGAGCTGGGATCCGGAGGAGGAACAATCAATGGATGATGGATGCATTGTTAGAGATGCGGATTCAGTGTGTGACCCATCCACTCATCCACGACAAGAATGTTTGCCACAATGTCACAGCACCTGCTGCTATCTGATACCTGGGATGCAGCAGTGTGTCAGGGAAAGGGATGAACTGGATGGACATGGCTTCCCCTCCCCCTGCACCTGGCTGGTGTTCGGAAGAAGACAGCGGGCACCTGCCATCAGCAAAAACAAAATGGAAACACTCAGGGGCAGGCGGCATGAGGAGAAGCAGGATGGCACCTACTCGATGCCAGGCGAGGGAGAACAGGTGCTTCTCCTTCTGAGGGCGGCTGCTGCTGGCGGGGCCCTGGCTGAGAGCCACACTGCTGAGCCACACACATGCTGGCCTTTTGGCAGCTGAGCAGCAACAGAGCCACCACCGCGAAGCATTCTGTTCCCTGGCAGCACAAAGTGGAGGTCCTGCAGGATGTTGAGATAAAAGACCTCTCAACGTTGCTTCCCTTGCAGTTCCAGGAAAAGGTAGTGTATGCTTCCCCCTGGGAGAAGATTTTTAAGATTCTCAGCAGCTCCCCATCAACCCCACCTCACCACCAACACCGCACTGAATGATCAACTTGCCAGCTAATTTGATTGTTTTCCCTCTTGGCGTTTGCACGACATGGATTTTTCTATGTTCTTTCTCTCCTCTGCCTAGTTTTCCTCCTTGGAGGCTCTCAGGGAAGGTGTTCGTCACTCCACACTGTTAAGACAGGGAGTAATGCTGCACTGTAGTCACATGTGTCTAAGAATAAATAAGTCAGGCTAATAAGCCAGGAATTCAGTGAGAGGATTGGAACGTTACTTACCTGTGCAGGGAAAATGGTTCAGGCATTTCCGTTTTCCAGACTGTAGGCTATGAAATTTTCTTTTGGCGGATGCTCACAACTCCAAAGGATTGCTCTCTCCAGAGAGTTTGTCAGTTTCATTAAAAAAAAAATTCCCACCCAAAATGTTTGGAATGCACTGACTTTTAATGGCCCTGTTCATCCCTCTTGACCTTAGGCAGAATTCCCAAAGCCAAATGAAATCATCACATCAGGCGGAAAGGAATCATGGCCCTCAGAGCAATGGAACCAGTTCTGATTCTCACAGTAGTCCCCCAGGTTGAGGACTGGAAGAGTTAAAGGAGGTAAAGTCAGTGAAAGTAAGATGACCTTTGCCCTGCTTCCTAAATTGTGAAAGTCTGGGCCACCTGCTGGGTGAGGCCTTTAAGGAGAAGAGCCCTACAGTGTAGACTGACTAAGTGTAGACTGACTACAGTGTAGACTGACCTGCAGTTTAAACTGATCTACAGTGTGACCCATGAGCATGAAAATCTGCTTTTGGAAAGAACAGTCAGGCTATCCCCAGAACCCTGCTAGGGACAGCCATTTATTGAAAGAGGGACACACACACACACACACACACACACACACANNNNCACACACACACACACACACACACACACACACACACACACACACAGAGAGAGAATTCTGAGTAAGCAAAAAGTAGGCAACAACAACAACAAAAGATAGAAGGAACTACAGGCTATACATAGTATGGTTTCATTCATGTAAAAAAAAAAACCAGTTTCCCTACCAAATCTGCTATTTTGAGATATAACTTCCACTCCCATCAATGCATTTCGACAAGCATTATATGCCCATGGGACACACCACCTATCAAGTAGTAGGACTCAGCTATATCCCAGCCCTACAGGGTCAAGACAGGAGGGTCTCCCGCTGGGGCCAATCTACTTTCCAGATTACGAATGAGTCCATTTGTCAGAATTACAGTTATATGATACAATAGTATGCAGAGTATGTAGTCTGTTTCTCCTTGCTTGATCAGAATGCTGGTTATTAGGATGTCTATGTGGGAATATATATCAGTAGAATGGATCAGTAACTGATTCAACTGTGTGGTTAACATTCCATTATATGGCCCTAGCACAATCTGTCTAGTATTCATCTGTTGACCGGAATGTGAGTAGTTTCTATTTTGCGGCTTACGAATTAAACCCGCAGTGAATACTCTTATATATATTTTTGGATGAGTATACACTTTTATTTCACTTTGTTAAATACATAGGAATAAAATTAATGGAATAGATGAATGAGTTTTGATATTAAGAACCACCAAAATTATTTGACAAACAAATTGCACTCGCTTCCCCCATCCCCCAGCTGAGTTTTAGACACCACCCCCAGCTGTATTTGAAATAGCCCTGGTCAGTCACTTTCCAGGCATTAGCACTCTAAGTTGTCACTGTTTGAACATTGTAATGGGTGAGAAGCAGCATTTCCTTGCAGACCAACTTTTCTTTTAAAGCTGTCAGATTCTGCATCCTAATCCTACATCCTAGCGGAGCCTCATCTGGGCTGTGAGAGACAAGAATTGCAAGAGGAAGGTTTATATTTAGAGTCAGTTTGCATATTCCATCTTAAAAAGAAAACCCCAAGCAGCGATTTGAGTTCAGCATTCTTCCCAAGAAGTCTAGCTTTCCTCAAGAGCCATTTATAAATATTTACCTTCACATTCTGAATGATGACAAGGTATACAGCACAAATACCAGGAGCTTTAAAGAATAAATATTCATCACAGAGGTTGCTGGCTCCTTCTATAGAGCACCCAGAACTCTGCCTTTCTCTCCCTTCATGGAAGACTTTCTGGGCTTCTCTGGTGTGGATTTTTCTCTTGTAGTGGTGCAGGGGGTTTTGCCTTGTAATAAAGCATGATATTATCTTTGATGCACTGGGACAATAGAGAGCTATCTCCTGGGCGCAAAACTAAAACGCAAAGCCCCGGCTCAGGCTCCTGGGAAGTGTTTAATAAAGTCACAACATTCAAAAAAGTGAAAATTTCAGGGACGATTTAGCCTCTCTTGTCCTTCTTTCTCTATCCAATAAAACTGAGAACGAGGTCTGTTGGCTTAATCAGACCCAGAATAGTGTGCCTCGGGGCTCAGAGGCAGCTGAGAATTCCATCATCTAAAGAAACTCTCAGGAAGAACATATCCTTGGAGCCTGGGACCTGGAGGGATTTACAGAGCTCTTGACATTTCATTCAGGAGTGTGTGAAGCTTCTGAAATAGTGTATGTACAAAATGTATGTGAAGCTCCTGAAATAGTTTGCAAAATGCACGAGGATGCTTTTCTGGGACCTGTAGCTTGCAACAGGTTCCCCGAACTGCCTGGTTTCCCAGGCCTTTTCGAGATCATGACAAAAGGCAAGGCTTTGCGTGCTGTGGAGGAGATGGGTAAGATAGAAGACTGGATTAGAGGTTCAGCTCCACCTCTATCGAACTATAAATGAATAACTTGAGTGTTCTCTGTTTTGGTTTTGAGAATCTTAGAATGGGTATAAATCTTGGACTACATAGGATTAATGGGGTAAACAAATGTATGATGTGATTGTCACCTGAAAAAAATAACCAGGAAGTGTCAAACATATTTGTTCTCCTCTGCTCCAGTGACATGCTCCCTTGTTTAAATAACAGTGCCTTTGCTACCTGCAAGCTCTGGTCAATGAAAAGTTGGCTGGGTCTCTGTTAAACAGCAAATGTTTTTAAGAGAGGCAATATATGTTTCTTTTAAAGACTTCCCCTCAAAATGAATGAATCGTGTTGGCTCTTCAAATTTCTGAGGCTTCAGAGATGGCTCAGTGGTTAAGAGCCCTGACTGCTCTTTTGGAGGATCCAGGTTCTGTTCCCAGTACCCACAGGGTTGTTTACAAGCATCTGTAACTACAGTTCCATGGGATTTGACTTCCCTTCTACCCCCCTCAGCCTCCTGTATACATGTGGTACACATGTACACTATTACAAATATCATCTTCCAGGCACACACACATACACATAAAATAAAACAGATATATTTAAAATAAATAAAATACAATATTTCTGGAAGATTCAAGAGGATGAACATGAGTACATGCAAGTAGGCAAATGAGTTCCTTCTATTAGAGATTTCTTTTAACAATGCAATTCAATGGATAGGAAAAATACAGGGTCTCTCTTTTTAATTCTAATTCTACTTGCATCTTTAAAATTTCTAGTAACTATTACAACTCACAGATCTCTTAAGAAGTTTTTAAGATGTCAGAGTCCCATCATGTTTAAACTCAGGGGTTGCCTTGCTTTTGTTGATAAAGTTTTATAGGAACACAGACCTCATTTATTTATATATTACAAGGAGTTGTTCCTCACCACTGTGTAACTGAGTAATTCCAGCAAAGAAAATGTCCCTCTTAAAGTCTACAGTTGCTACTGTGTGGTCTTCCACGCATGAGAAATGACTTTCAGCTTCAACCTTCTCTTCTTGAGACCTGTGGCCTTTGAGAAGGTGGGTAGGAAGGGAGCCTTGAGACCTGGAAGGAAGACTAGATGGAACTGGTTTCTCAAATCTGATTTGAATAAAGAACTTAGTGTCCTAGGCTGATTATTTCTATGACTGACCAACAGATCAACTTTTTATGGTCATACCAAGTTCTCCACCCCTTAAAAAATCAAGAAGAAACTCTGTTTAGGTCAAAGGAGAATGCCTCAGACAGAGGGTGTCAGAGAAGTTATTTTTATAAACTTTTAGTTTTTATTGAAATTTCCTAAGAGAGTTTAAAAATCATAAATAAAAGGCTGAATATAAAAATAAATAAGAATATCAATATATCATTCTGAAAGACTGTAATGAAATTTAAAGAGTGAAAAATCCTCAGGGATTGAACAGAATCATTTGAGATAAAAAAGCCTTTAATAACTAATATAATAACCAAGTTACCAGAAAAATCACAAAATACAATGCACACTGTGTTATATATAATATGCACATGTGTATGTATGCATATGTGAATGCTATATGAGAAATGCAGAACACACATGGACTTATACATGTATATATGTGTGTATATTTAAATATATATATAGAGAGAGAGAGAGAAAGAGAGAGAAAGGGAGAGAGGGAGAAAGAGACAGAGAGAAAAAACTGGGAAGTGGATTAAAAAATAGGCATAAGTTACAATAAATATTACCTACAAAATATCTTTAGGTCTTTGATCCTAAAGTAAAGTTATTCTTTTATTTATTTGCTTATTACACAGAATATGCTGATGAAAATTCTTTGAAACATTTTTTTTCATAAGAAATAGCCAGACGTAAAGCAACTCACATATCATTTGTGATGTGGGAAGCTGTGTACACAAATCTTCCAATATTGTGATACACACAAGTGTTAGTGCCTACATGCATAGAAGCCAAGAGTTTCTCAAAATGAAAGTGCTTTATTGCAAGTTGTCCCATGTGGAGACAAGAGCAAAATCAAATATTTTTCATGGGTGGAAACAAATGGAAGGATGTAGGTGGCTTGCAGTAAGGATAATTCCATAGCAATTCTGAATTGGGGATTTTCCATTTATAGAGTTGGTTCTCATTGGTAAATTTCCAGTCTTCGTCATTCTGGTCACTTCTCTAGCTTTTGACCACACCCTTTGTTTCCAATTTAGCTTTGCCACCCTGATGCTTGCTTTTCAGTCTCTATTTGTTGGATTATTTTGTTCCTTCTTCAGATTCTCTTCATCTGCGGAGATTCTTACTCCAACAAGGTCTCAAGATCACCTTTAGATCATATCCTGGTCCTGTCCTAAAAGCAGTGTGCACAGATTATAAAACAGAGAAATAGCCCACTTCAGAAGGATGCAGATGGGGTGAATAGAGAACACAAGAGTCTCCATCTATAACTGTACACGAGGGAAATGCTTGCTGAAATGATGGACCCTTGTCATGAAGTTCTGCTTTTCCAAAATGACTTTTACCTGAACCTTTTCTAGAGAAAGCCTGCAGAGAGGCCACAGAATTATTCTAAAGCAATGGTTTTCAACCTCCCTAATTCTGCACCTTTAATATAGTTCCTCATGTAGTGGTGGCTTCCAACTCACTAAAATTATTTTCTTTGTACTTCATAATTGAACTTTGCTGCTGTTATGTAATGTAGTTATAATGTAAATATCTGTTTTCCAATGGTCTTAGGCGACCCCTGCGAAAGTATTGTTCGACCACGAAAGTTGTGGTGACCCACAGGTTGGGAACCACTTCTCTAAAGCAAAGGCTAAGGCATCTGTATTTCCTTGCTCTGGACTTCAAAAACAAAGCTTGAAGTTTCTTTTCATTTCCCCTCCTCTAAACAGGGCTGAGAACAGGTGCAGAGTGAATTACATAAGCGAAATCTGGGTTCATCTTTCTGATTTTGGTGTAGTAGTAAATCACCTTTACTTTGGTTATTTATGCTGGGCCTAGGGGCCTCATGTGTGAATGCCCTACTAAGATGTGGTGCTCTCTGGGAAAGTGTGGTTATGGTAGCTTGACATAGGGCTAACTGGGTCAAGACAGAATGTGCATCTCACTCCAAGCCACATCTCACCAGAAGCTTCAGAGCATGCATTGTCATATAGTAGCTCCCTTCTTGAGGCTAGCAAGTTTGGTTGTACTTGGTCCCTAATGTGTCACAGCTTGGAATCATTGTCTGAACACCATTCCTAGGGCAAAAACCTACCCTTTTACCTACTCACTTGATTTATTGATTGACCATAGGTGAAATAGTACAGATAACAAGGTCACTGAAGAAGAGGTCTAATTTGAGCCATCAGAAATCACAGAAGATGGAGGATGGGTAAAGCACCCAGGTAAAGGACACAAGGAACTTCTAATATCTACACTGTGGTTTGCCCAAGTAGAAGGAAGGGCCACCTGTGTTGACTCGATTCCTGTTAGGTAATCTAGTCCAGAAGAGTCTTCCTCTATTTCACACACATATTTCCTTTCCTTGCCTATTGATACAGATAGAATGCCAGCATGACGACACTTACATGGAATCTTTATCTTCCATGCAGTAAAACCAAACATCCATGTAAAGCCAATGGTAAGCATCACAATTACTACTTAGGTGTAGCTCCTAGGAATATTTGATCTGGTACAGAGCTGTATTAGTTTCCTTATTACAAAAGAAGAAAAAATGTGTGCCTACACATGCTTATGATACTTTAAAAAGTAAATGTTAGAATGATGGGATGGCTCTGTGGGTAAAGAAGATTACTACCAACTCTACAGACCTGTGTTCAGTCCCAGGACCCACATGTTGGGAGGAGAAAACCAGTTCCTTCCAGTTGTTCTCTCATATCGACATGTTCAGTGTGGCATGTGCATGCATGCACACATAAATTAATAATTAAATGTATTGGTTTAAAAAGTTAGTTCCATATTTTGCTTGCAATATGTCAGTGAGATTTTCTATTTAAGAGACAAACTACATTCCTGCATTTTATTACTAATAAGATGTGTGTTTTCTCCCCTTTAGTACACCTGAAATTGGGATGCATTTTGCCTCTAATAACATCTTTGGGTCAAATAAAAATCAAGACCCGAGAACCTTGTCTGTGCCTGTCAATGATTAGACACCATTGCCTGTGTTGCATGCCCAGGGATGGTATTATCTCAGTTCTGTTCAGCAGCCATCAATAACTGGACATTAAAATGAAAACAGAAGGGAGCAAGAATAGGGCTTTGGGGTATAAAGTTATTATTAATAAAACAAATATTTGATTTTGGAGGAATGAGGAAACTATTTTCACGCAAAGGATCATCAGCTTTCTAAGAAAGAAGATTACTGAGAATAGTAGTTAAATTTTATTACAAAGGCACACGCCAAAACACTGTGTCCCAAGACAGCTGTGCAACTGAAGTCAGAAGACATGATCACATCCATGGAGTATGCCAAACACTAAAGCCGCAAGAATCTAATGGGTCTGATTCAGGCATTGCTCAAAATTCTAGCATAAAAGAGTGTGGTCATGGTTGAAAGCAGCATTTTTAAAACTTTTTTATCATTACATGTACATTTTACAATAAATACAGTCTAACATTTCATGAAATATTATACTAGACAATGGCATGTTGGTTCTAAGGAGAAATTATATTGGAAAACCACCTTATAAATCATGAAATGTAGATGATGAAACCACCAGGGACACCTGTGATGGCAACATAATTAAGTCCCTTGTAGAATGCTGCAGGAAAAGAGAGTCAAGCTCAGCGGAGTCTGGGAGCATCCTAAAAATAGTCTGGACTTAAAGAACTCCAAGGAGAACACAAGAAAGCAGAGGCCTGGTTTGAGATTGGATTTTTGTCAACAAATTGGGATTCATGTATCTAGAGTTAGGATGATTAACCTGAACTAAGCCGTAGCTGGAAAAGAACAGTGACTCCCAGGAGTGAGGGAAGGGCGGCTTAGTCATTATTATTGGGCTTAGGTGTTATCATGGCACTTAGTCCTTGTCATGGTGTGGAAGTGGTCTGGGCTCTGTCTGATTCTGGATACAATGGAAGTGTGACTGCTTCGAGCATTTTTTACTTCCAGGTGGGACCATCCAGCCTGGCTGCTGTAAAGCATGTGCACAACTCACTGGACTTGAAGTTTAAAGTCAAGAGCCTGAGCTGTGTCTCAGTGTGTGGGAATTTGTTCAGTTTTTATAACCTCCCTGAACTTCAGTTTCCTCGACTCTAAAACAGATCTAGTCACACATATTTAAAATGATGGGTGAGAGCATAAAACTGGAATTAAGATCATAATTGACAATGGCAAGCAGTCAGAAGCATGTTGATTCCCTTCTTTGACAGGGCCCAATCTGCTGAAGGATCCTGGGCCTTGATCCTGGGTGAAGGAGGGAGCTGGATGTGTGGGAATTACAAATGATTTGTGCTCCTACATGTTTCTGTGATAGCCAAGCAAGTTCCCAAGCAGAATAGTTATGAGGATTCACACAGCTGGGTTCGGGAGTCTCCAGATACATCTGAGGTCCTGCTCTTCCCAAAGCAGACTCTAAGCCAAACATTCCTGCCAAGTGATTTACTACAGAAAAGCTCCCCGGAGAGATCTGTAGAGGATTGTGGGAATTAGCCAGGGAGGGGAAGAAACCAAGCATGGGTGTGATTTTGAGTGAAGCTTCAACCTCAGCTTGCTCCTACAAGGTCTCTGCAATATAAATCACATGTCAGTTTGTGTGTCCCAAAAGCAAAGGAGACAGGCATTTGTTGTCCTGCCCTAATAGGGTATCACCTATGAGCTCCTGTGGGACATGCCTCTGGGTATCTGTACTGCCTATGGGGGAAGGAGGCATCCTTTAGTAGCAAAGGATGCAGAAGCTGGGAAACGGGAACACAATGTCAAAATAAGAGATGTGTGGGCATCTTGACCAGTGCCTGCCTGTGCTGTGGAAACATCTTCAAACAGGCTGTCGTGAACTTGTTCGGAGATGTCTACTCTAGCCCACTAGTTCGGTGGGTCACCTATCACAGGCTCTCTTAGAGAAGTGACTCCTCTCGAATCTGTCACTTCTGGTGCCTAGCACTAATTGAAAGGCTAGCATTTCAGAGAAATATGTCAGAGATAATATTTAAAAGTTGTCATTCTGTCTGGCTTGTCACTGGAGTGTGACATGGCTACAGGAGCCCTGTTAGAAGTAATGAGGCAAGATGAGCTCAGGCTGGTCCATTCTTCAGAGCGAGGCTCAGGGATTGAGCTACTGTTATTACTGACCATGAATGTTGTTAGGGGGGATGTGGAGAGGATGTTAATGCCACTAAGCATTACAATCAAATCTCAACAATGACCAGTGAAGCAGCCTAATAAATTGTAGATTAAGTGTGCCACGCATATTCATTCTGTCTGAAACCTCAGCTTCCTGGCGGCCAGAGTTTCAAGGGCTCAGGCTACAAGCACTGGGCTTGAAGCCACATGTAGGAAAGAAGATGAAAAACAACAAAATGTTGGCAATTCTGATAGAATTATCCAAGTCTTCTGCATTAAGCTACTTTTCTTCCTGCTTCTCCACTAAGGAGAAGAAGAAAACAGTAAAGACGCAGATTTACTGCTGGGTAAGACATTCCCGAGAGTGGACATGGATGTGAATGAACTATGTCTCCCTTAACTCAGTCCTGAGAGGGAAACAAGACTGGTTTCCTCTGTCGCCGCCCGTGCACCATGGAACAGCAGGTCTCCCAGTCTCGTTTCCCTGGTTGCAGGGATTGCCAGGCACGTTTCAGGGGAAAAGAGAGAGAGAGAGAGAGAGAGAGAGAGAGAGAGAGAGAGAGAG
>LOEQ01001197.1:65234-76267 GCA_001685075.1 Bramus lutescens
GAGAGAGAGAGAGAGAGAGAGAGAGAGAGAGAAGTTCTTGTCACTAAGAAAGAGGATGCCATGTGTGTGCACTTGTTAAAAATAAATCTGCTCTCACCAAATCTCATCCAAGAAGATCTAAGGAAAACCCTTCAGGAGAAATACTCTTACAACATCAGTGCTTTTCCTGTTCTGAGGACCTCCCGAAAGCCATCGTTTCTTTTGAATTGATGTGTAATTTCTGAGGATTTTAGCTCTCTTTAGAGCTGTCCATTTCAGTGGGTCTCTCTCCTTTCCTCGGGGTTTAAGACACTAGGTCACAGCATCTACCAGATGGAATTTATTCCTCGCTGGCCTCCCTTTGCCCAAGAAGCTGCTGCCCCCTGGAGCCAGACAGAGGAACATGTACACACTTCGGCCCTAGGATTTCCAAGCACCCTACTCCCAGATTAAAACAAACAGTCCTCTGAGGCGTTCTCTGGGCACCATTAGATTCTTTGTGTAATAATGCTATGACATCCACCTACTTATTCAGATTCATTTTTTTATTCCCTTGAGAATACAAGTTCGAATGAAGAACCTGCTTTACAATAGTCACTGTAAGTGGGCAGTCTCCCCAAGAGTTCCTATTTCCGGAAATAAGGTCGTGAAGTTCAAGCCCAAGCATGCCTCATATAGCTTTGGCTCCTTTGGGCATTAAGGTTTGTATTTAGAAGAGTGTGGGATTACAGACCTTCTCTGTACCGTAGCAGGAGTCTCTCACGGAAGCCCGCACAGGGTAAGAGCAGCCCATAGTCTCTGTGAGCAAACTCGAAGTGCAAGTGCGTGGAAACTCTCGTAGAGCTATGATTTTATTTTCTTGAGGATCAGTCCTCACCTTTTTGGGCTGATGTTCAGTCTTCTCAAATCCCAGGAATGCATTAATTGTCTGGACTCCTGTTGCAGAGGATGAGGCGTCTCCTCCTGTCAGAACAGCTCCGCGGTCTTCCCTCAGTTTCACTGATAAAGCGGGGCTCCTGGGGTTTATTAGGCAGCTACTGGTGGGGAGAAGGTCCCATCCAATGCCTCCAAATATTCTGGAGTTATTCATATTTTTAAAAAGTAAAGAAGGGATGGAAAATAGTTCTAGGTAAATCTGATGCAGGACTTCATTGTTTCTTTTAAAATTAAAATTATGGGCCAGAAGCATCACTTATTATTTGAATAATTCACATCTTGGTATTTCAAAGTTTTCTGGAATCTGCTACAAGTAAATAGTGGAACATTATTGTTATCATTTATTATTTTTCTGCCTTCTCTCCCTCCCTACCCCGTTTCCTCCCCTTTGGCCCTCACTTCCTAAGGTACTGAAGAATAGAATTTAAAAGTCCATGTAGGCAGAGTGAGTTGACCTCAGGAACTCTGAGGAAGGTAACAAGAATGCTGTGTGCTGAAGGTGGCTCAGTGCCTCTGCTCACTCCGAGATCAGCCTGTGAGCATGGGGAAGCAGAACTCATTTGAGGATCTCGGAGAAGAAAATCAGAAATCATATCTAGGTATGGGATTTAAAATAGCTGTTGTAGACCTTCGCCAATATTTCTCACTAGAACTTTACTTGGTAAAGCATAAAATTGAGCCTTAAAAATTGTAAATTTTAGCAGGGTGGTGCTGGTGCAGCCTTTAACCCCCACATCCAAACTCTTAGGAGGCGAAGGCAGGCAGATCTCTGTATGTTCTACGCCCACACAATGAGCTCCAGGTGAGCCAGGGTTACACAGCCAGAACAGCAACAGCTGAAAATAACTTCATTTTCTAATTTTGTCAGCACAGAGTGAGATTTTTTTTTCTTATAGAGATTTCTTGTTTGACGTGATGGTAATTCTGATTACTGACTTTCACATAAAGTAGGTTCCACATCCCCCAGGTAAAGGAGAACGGATAAATCTGGACATGTGGATGGACTGCAGAGTGAAAAGAAGGCAAAGACTCGAAAGGCAACTTCAACATGGATGCCCCCCACACCAGTGAGTGTTGGCAGCTTCTAGGGAACATACTCAAGACAAAACAGGAGGCTGGGCAGTAATGAGAGGGTAGCTGTGGGCCCGAGGATATGCTTACAACTTTGGCCATCGAAGGATGGAATCATAAAAGTTTGAAAGAGTAGATGCATATATGCTAGGAAAGTTCTTTTCTCAATGTTTACAAAAGACCTGAAAATTGGTATTCTGATTATTCCACTCAACTATCATTCAGTCTTTTACTTTCTCCATGTAAGGATAACCTTGAGCCCTGGAGATCCATCCAGCAGGGAGAAGAGATGCGTACCATGATGGATAATTGATATGTTTTGACAAGATGTGTTAAACCCTGCAATGGTCATCCTTGTGTCAGTAGCACCTAATGAGCACAAATATCAAGTGGCTCTGTATTTTGCAGATAGAGGAGGAGAAAAGGGACATGAGTCCATTCAGTAGGAAATTTCCAGTTTCATAGATGCCAACGTGAGGCTTGCATGCAAAGTTGCTGTTGTGGTATCTCACTTTTATTTTCTGGAGTCAAATTTGCAGAATATTGCATTCACTAAAAGTCTTTTTATGATTCCTTGCTTAATTTAGAAATGACTCAATATGAAAAATCATCCAAAGATAAAGTATATAGCATAATAATTTATGTAATTGCTAACAATTTGAAACTCTTAAGAAAAAACCTAAATAACAAAAAATAATTAAGTGTATGAAAAGTAAATCCCTTCTGATTATAGATCTGATTATAGATTATGGTGCAATCTTTAGAAGATTCACCGAGTTTCACAAACATAAACTATATTTTGAAGCCTTGCATGTCAGTGGCCAGCTGACTTTCTTTAGTCTCTATCTCTCCTTTGGCAAACTTATTCAAAATCATTTTCCTTCCATGAATATCTATTAAGTGTCCCCATTTTCTGCACTACGTCTCTGTTGGGCTACACAGAAGTCCATTCCACGTACACTCATGCACAATCCACAGATCTGTTGGAAACGGTACCAACATCCAATCATCTACACTGTTACATAAGTATCTTCTTATGCTACTGGGCATGTGGTTATTTTTCTGTAGCTTTAATTTATTAAGCACTATTGGAATTTCATCAGAGGGAAAGAACAACAACAGAGACAAATAACATTTCACAACTTAAGTTTTTGTACTTTCTATATTGTGTGGCCGACCCACCCAGTCTAAATTTTCTGGTAAATGTATTTGGCTGAACAGAAGACACAAACTTCATTGACAATACTTTGAAATTCAGTTTTAGGTGCCTAATTGCACCTAGCTCAGAATCTATTGTTATGACTTGCAGATTTAATTAAAATTCATTTTTTTCTGCAAACACCACAAAGTCTTCCAATATGTGTTTTTAGAGGACGCTACATTTCTCAGCCACTAAAACATGAATGCGTTTGAGAATATTCAGGTCAAGCAGGGAATTGTCTTAGTTTCATTTCCTGTTGCTGTGATAAAAATAACAAGATAAAAGCAACTTATAAGAGTTTTTTTTAATCTCTCAGTGCCAGGTAACACAACACAGCAGAGAAGTCAAGGGCAGAGGAACTTGAAGCAGTCATATCTATATTTAAGAGCAGAAGCAGTCACATCTATATTCAAGAGCAGAGCAAGTCTGAACAGATATATATTTACATTCAGCTCAAGTTCTCCATTCTCATAGTTTAGGATCACCTACTTGTTGCAAAGGGGCAGCCTGTTGGTTCCCAGCTGCTCAGCAGTTCAGACCTGAAATAATCACACAGAAACTGTCTTAATTAAATCACTGCTTGGCTCATTAGCTCTAGCTTCTCACTGACTAATTCTTACATATTAATTTAACCCATTTCTATTAATCTGTGTATCTCCACCTGGCTGTGTCTTACTGGCTAAAGTTCCAGTGTCTGTCTCCTGTGTTGCTACATTGCTTCTCTCTGACTGCATCCTTCTTTCTCCCAGAGTTCAGTTTAGTTTTCCCCACCTACCTAAGTTCTGCCCTGCTATAGGTCCAAAACAGTTTCTTTATTCATTAATGGTAATCACAGCATACAGAGGGGAATCGTACATCACCTACCTGACTAGTGAATGGTGCCATTCACAGTAGGCAAGAGTTTATACCTCAATTAAAGTAAGACAACCACCTTATCACCACCACTACAACCACTACAGACTTGCCTATAGGTCAATCCTTCATTGATAATCTCTACCTGGGTGATTTTAGATTGTGTCAAGATGATAAATGAAATTAATCAGGGCAGGTATGAATTTATGTGTCAGTTAAAAACAGTGTGGAAATTTGTGAAAGTGTCCAAGTGCATTCCAATAGACAAAGTGATGTGTGAGTTATATTTTCTGTGTCAGATTGAATGGTAAAATTATGGAATCCATCTTTTCAAACAGTAAAATATCTAACCAAGAATAATCCCCCATTTAAGGTATTTTATAACATCAAGGGAAATTCTGTATCATTAAGCACCTTTAGATCAATAGGTTGTGAGAACATCAAATTATTTTACTTTCTGAGTAAGAATAGTGCTGTATGTGAAGGGGAAAACAACATACGAGTGAAGACATTAACAACTATTACAGTAATCATTTCACACTCGTCCTTTCCCCAGACTTTGGCTTTCTACCTCTCACATGAAACCTCCCTCAATCCCTAATGGGACCTGCAGGGCCTGGGATTTTGACTTTCTGTAGGTTAACATTAAGTGTGGTAAGCTTTCTCAAATGTAGCCAGAATTTACTTTGTGGGACCGCAAGCTCGCCAATAGTAACACAGAGATTTAATATTAATTATGAAAGCTCAGCCTTAGCTTTGACTTGTTACCAACTAGCTCTTATAACTTGAATTAATCTATATTTTTTAATATCTGTTCTGCCACATAGCTTGGTTACCTTTCCTTTGTACCATATTTCCAACTTGTTCTGTGTTTCTGCCTCTCTTCTTTCCAGAGTCCTCTATCTCTCTCTGGAAGTCCCTCCATTTCTCTCCTGCCTAGCTATTGGCTATTCAATTTTTTACTAAACCAATCACAGCAACACATCTTCACACAATGTACAAACATCCCACAATGTTTTCCCAATTTTGTCTAGTCACAAAGGAAAAGTTTTAATTCTAGCATTAGAAAGCTATATACAATAAGAATAATTATCAGGTAAGAATTACATTCATGATGTCCAGTCTATACATATTTGGAAAATGTAGAGAAAATACTGTATGATCTCTCATATCTTAGTGAATTCAAAGTTTTATGCCTAAGCCACTTTCCATCATAACTTGTATTACTATCCTAAAATATCTTATCTTGCCTCGATGGTGATTACAAATTACTCCTGAAAAATTACAAAGAGGAGATTCTACTACTTACTTAGGATATAAAATAGGTCTACAAAATGTACACATCAAGAGAGGGTGACCACCCTCCCCCTTCCTTAAAAGAGGTCAAGTAGACAAGCAAGAAGCACCACCTCTATCAGACCAGATAGTCCAAGGTCATGGGTGTTGCAAATACCCACTACAAATTCTGACATCTGCTTCAATGAATCATGTTGGGTCTCCCAGGAGAAGAGTTTTTCCCTTTTGAAATAAGACCTGTAGGATCAGCATGGCATAAAGCCAAACACATAAGAACCACTTTTGCTAATGGGACACACATAGTAACGGTGAGGTGCGCTGCTCCCATTTCTGCGTCTTGATTCCTGGACCTTTGAATGCTTGTCAATAGAGAATTAGAGCCTGTAGTAAACGACATCCATAAAGATTTGCAAAGTGCTGTTGCTGGCTGGGATTTCATTCAAACTTTCAATAGGCCACGAACTGTTCATCCAGTTCATTAGGACTGTATTTTAGGTCGTCAAGACATCTCGGTTTATAGCCATGCACTCTCAGCTAGCTGCTATCTCCCATCCTATTTTGTAGGTATCATCTCTTTAATTTCCCTGAGCTCAAAGTCCCCATGGAACTAATTGTTTCTTTCTTCTCTTTCTTCTTTATGTCAGTCTTTCTTCCTCCCTGTTTCTTTCTCTACAGAAGCGTCTGGTATTAAAGCATTTTTAATTTTTCTTTTTATATCTCTCAACTCTCTGGACTCAAAGAGCAAGGGGACTAGAAGATACTAGGAGAAGTCAATCATCTGTATTCACTTCACCCGTAGATATTTCATGGTTAGACTACGATCAGTTTCATGCACATGGAATGCCTTAACCTAGGCTTTGAGGCACAGCCCTCATTGGGAACATATACAGAAAGCATCTCAAAATAGTAATTTTTGAACACTGACTTTTATCATTTCCTTTGTTTTGTGACCTCTTAGCTTCTCAGTTAGAGGCACATACATTGCCTTGGGATAAGCAGATCATTAGAAAGAAAATGAAAGGAAGAAACAGCCAATACCGAGCTTTCTCATTTCCAAAGCAGTCTTTTGAGAATCAAAAGGAATGGTGTACAAGAGAGGGAGGGCAGTGAATGAGTCACAATCAGAATTAGAAACCGAACAGAGCATCTTAAGGTCAAAGCGGCATCTCGGCCTTAACCATGTAGTGAGCAAGAAATAAATTAAATGTTGTTTTTGGAATCAAAAGACAATCATTTCTACACTCAAGGAACAAAATAGAAAAACAACATGACAAAAAGACTAAAAGGTGAGACTTTCTTTTTTTCTTGGAGAGTTAGGTGGGCAGCAGCTTCAAGGTTTTGGTAACTTCAAGGAGAAGGGAAAAAAATGTTTCAAACAGTGTGCTAGGGGCTCCCTCTAGCAAGTAAAGGATTTCCATCTGTTGGTTTTTTTTTTTTCTTGGAGATAGGATTCTGGGTGGGTAGAAACTTGCGAAAGTGGACATGTAGAAATGGACACATGTAACTGTTCCGAAGTTACAGCCACTGGGCTGCTGACCTGAGCATAGAGTCTCCATGTTCTCAACCTGGCAGCTGGGAGAGAACCTAGCTCCAGATTAGAGTATAGGGAAGCCAAAAACAAACAAGCAGACAATAGACTTTATTACAAGGTAATTCACCCCCAAAAATAAACAGGAAATTTTAGAAAGTAACTGTAAAACAGAGGAAGAATAACAACAATAACAAAAGCTGTCATTTAAAAACCAAAATCGAGGTATCAGACACAAGTCCCGCAAGACGCAGAAGATGTAAATGGTCTACAGTTATCTGTCAAAATACAGAAACCCACAACCAACCAATATGCCGACTGGAACCCAGTCCCAAAGGAATATATCACCAAAACAGCCCTGCACCTAAGGCTTGGGAAACAATGTTGAAGAGCTGACAGAAAGAGTAAGAGCCGGCAGATGAGGGTGCTTGCTGCGAAACTGGGCCTCCTAGAAATTTCAGAATCTGCGTTCATCTACTGGCCAAACAAAAGCTGAACAAGGACAGTTACCAATGAGTCTGCCAGAGTTGATAGGCAAAAGCCCAAGAGCCTCAATCCTGCACAAATAACTATACGCAACTAAGGAATGCTGAGATCTCCCCTAGGGAAGATTACAACACCAATTGTTTATTCATTAAAAATGGTCAGCCCAGAAAACATACATGCAATAATTTTGTACAGACAGAACAGTTTATATTTAGGAATATATGCATATACACACATCCACACATATAGAGAATATATGCATACATATATATTAATAATTAATGGAAAAGATGGCATGAATTTGAAAGAGAGCAAAGACAGGTATGAGGGAGGAGTTGGAAGCAGGAAAGGCAAGGGAAATGCAATTATATTATAATTTCCAAATTTAAAAAATTAATAAAAGATAACAAGATTTAAATGAACTTCTTCCATATCTTCCATATAATAAAAAACAGCACAAACCAGCCAACCAAACCAACAAAAAGCCCACCACGCTATCACATAAGCAAATTAAAATAAAGACATGAAAAAACAGACAAATTCTAAGTTACAACTGATATCTAGCAAATATATAGTAAAAGAAAATAAAATAAGAACTTGTAGAAATAAAGGAATGATTTGGAAATCTGAAAATAGTGGAGATTTTAAATAAACTCTTATAAACAACTGAATTTTAAAAAGCGACTATAAGAACTAAATGTTTAAAATAACAACCTAAAACAATGAATACAATATTTAACCCATTCTTAGTATTGTGATAGCTGATGTAATTACTTCATATGGTCTATTTTTCTTGTCTATGTCTATAATTTATGTCTATAAATATTCTAGGTCTTACATTCATGGATAAAGCATAGGCAGACAATGAATTATTAAAAACAGTGGGAATGATGATCACAATAAAACTTATAAGCCAAGTTAGAAGGAGGTTTCCTGGATTAGTGGTTGAGATTTAGAATGAGGAGCAGCTCTAGAGTAGGCTGGGTGACAGTTTTGGCCCAAGGGAGCCATGAGAAATGAAAGAAATCAGCAGAGAACCACATTATCTTGGAGTCCAGCACTGAAAAATGTATATATGAAAAAACAAAGGCAGTCATCATCTGTGTCCACATGTGTGTCCCCTGGGGGTGGAGCCAGTACAGCTCTCATCTTCCACAGCTGATACTGGAGCTATCATTGAATGAGAGTGCACCAGTTATGGAAATACTGGTTGTACATGCTACTTGTGCTGTGAGAATTGGCCTGAAATAGACAGTCACCTCTAATGGTAATACCAATGACATTTACAGTACAGTCATAAAACCCTTGGGCCTTAAAATACAGTGAATTGCCAGAAGTTCTTAATTAAGTGCTGGTGTAGAGGTCAAATTCCAGAAGTTAGGAGGTGTACTTGCCCTAACTGAAAGGAAGTTGGGCACAAGATTCTATATGTTGTAAGGAGGCCACTTGTTTATTTCCTGACTGCCCAGATTCCTGAAATAACCACACAGAAACTATATTAATTAAATCACTGCATGGCCTATTAGCTCTAACTTCTTATTGGCTAGCTTTTATATTTTAATTTGACCCATTTCCATTAATCTGTGTATTGTCACGTGGTTGTGGCTTGCCAGCAAGTTTCGGCATCTGTCTTTGGCGGCAGCTCCATGGCTTCTCTCTGGCTCTGCCTCCTTTCTCCCAGCATTTAGTTTAGTTTTCCACACCTACCTAAGTTCTGCCCTATAATAGATCAAGGCAATTTCTTTATTCACCAATGGTATTCACAGCATATAGAGGGGAATCACAAATCACCTCCCCTTTTCAGTTTAAATGAAAACAAAGGTTTTAACTTAAACATAGTAAAATTACAAATAACAAAAAATGTATCAAGCAATAATTATAGTTATAATATTTATATCTACTTTATCTTTTATCATAACTAATGAAAACTATAACAAAACTATAAATTCTTCAAATTCATCAAAGACTCCAGAAGGATATACTATTACCTAAGTAAACAGGAAGTACATTATAAGCAACTTCCAAAGCTCTAGAATTGACAGAGACATCTTGCTACCTGGACAGTCACCACAAATTCTTTGGATCATGGGGCATCTATCTTTAGCCTATAGGCCCATAGTATCCAGCAGACTTTTCCATGAAGCAAGAAATTTCAAAGACAGTTCCGCCTATACTGGCAGTTTGCTAGTCATTTTCTTTTGTGACTTGAAGAATGTCTGGCAGAATTTTTCATGAAGCAGGAATCCCGAAGGATCATCTCACCTTTAGGCAAGTTCAGCAGTCATTTCTCTGTGGGTCCTGCATGTCCAGTTCACACAGCATAACATCAAGCAGTCCAGGCAAGAGCAGTTTTTTAACCAAATGGCAAACCAGCTCCATGAGAAGACTCTTCAATGCCCATCATCCTCTCGAAGTAGATTGGTGCTGCCAGGAACAGATGTGTCTAATTGTCATTAAAAGTCAAGTTCTTAAACATTTTAAATGTTATATTCTGTAGTCTTTGAAAGACCTGAAGAATACCTATCTATCTGAAATATATCTCTGTATATCTAGGAAACTTAACTAACCTGACTACAATCTTGACTATTATAGATGGTTATCTATTAACCTATATCTTAATTATACATTACATTTTTAAATGAGATTCACACACAATACCTTAATCAAGACCAGAAATAAATATACACAGCATAACAAAATTGACCTTAAATTTGTAACAATAAACCAAGATCCATACCAATGCAAATTTTTATATCATATCTACCTTTAAATGTCAAGAAACATTTATAAACAATATTTGTGAATATGGGCATAGTTCTCTCCAAAGTGCTTTCTGCTTTTTGTTGGGTGAAGTGTTTTGGGGGATATTTATGGTGATCTTGTAGGGGATCTTGGTCCATTAAACCACATTATTATGAAATTAATCCACAGGTTCTCATCTTCTGTGGAAACAAAAGCCAAACCTCTTTTTCAAAGCAACATATTTTTAGACCCAAATTTTGAAGACAAGATACCTTTAAAGTATATTTGCTGGTTACTTAGCTTCTTCACAGTCAAAAAATTTAAAGGAAACATAATAATATACATAATCCAGACTCTATGTGTATATTCCATCTTTATGTGTTTTATTATTTTTTTCTCTTTTTAATCTATGACTGTCTATACTCTCTCCTTAAATACTTTAAAATTTTTTTAAACCATTTACTTCTTTTCCAACTCTCTATACTCTTTTTCTTCTCTTTCTCAAGCCTATGTACATTTATCTAAAACTGTGACCCATTTGGAGATCTTTTTTTAAATCTGGATTTGTCGTTACTGCATATCTGTAATCCTTTTTTGACCAGAAGTGCTTCTTAAAATGCTAAGCTCTTCTTATGAATGTAAGCAGTGGCATTACTAGGGGAAATGTGGCCCTGCATGCTTGCTCCACCCAGTCCAGACATGGCACCAGAACGGACATGGCAGAAGTCCGTTCACTGCTTCTGAGACTGCAGAGTGGGATTCGTCCTCAGCTCTGATCATCAGTTGGCCCATGTAATTTGCAACACACTGCCAAGAAACCCCATTGAAAGAGCCAGGGTTTGTTCTGGTGAACTAGGAAACCACCGTTTTGAAATCACACATTTTTTCTCCTTCCTTTCTTCCTTCCTTTCTTTCTTTCTTTCTTTCTTTCTTTCTTTCTTT
>LOEQ01001197.1:76721-87212 GCA_001685075.1 Bramus lutescens
TGCAGGCATACAAGCAGACAGAATACTGTATACTAAATAAATAAATATTAAAAAAGAAAAACACAATTTTTACTTGCAAATCTGTAGAAAGAATTTTATACATCCAAATAGCCTATAAATGATTTAAAGAATAAGGGAGGACTACACAGATTCCCTACAAATACTATGTCATCTTACATAAGGGCCTTGAGTACCTTCTTAATTTTTATACTAACATGAAGTTGATAATCAAATCTCAGTTGATATCAGTATATGTTATATGTTGTGTGTACATGAATGTATGTGTATGTGTGTGTGTGTGTGAGAGAGAGATATGGACATTCATGTGAGGCATGCACATGAGGGTATGGGTGCAGGTACCTGTTTTGAGACATGGTCTATCACTATCAGAAGATGCAGATTTCACCTGTAGGCTAGGCTGGTTAAGATGACTAGGAATAATACAAATCTGAAATTTTCAATGAGAGAAAATTAGTTTATTTCTATAAATAAGACAGTAACATGGCAGCATGATAAGTCCAAGAAAGAATTGCCCTTGTTCTGCTTCTGAAGAGCCCTGAACAATGTGAGTTATGTAAGAAGAAGGTAGGAGCTTTCCACACTGAAAACAGCATTCTCAGGATTGCCAGAGTCTTTTTCACAGTGGTTTATACACATGAAAGAGAGTACAGCTTGTTCTGAGTTGGTAGCCTCAAAATTTCTAATCAAGATCTTTTCATGTTTCTCAGGGTGGCTCTGATATGGAAATTTCATCTAAGCAATTAATTGCCAGACTACTTTTTTGCTTTCATGTAACTTTGGATTTTAGTGCTATGCCTCTGGAGAGCTTGGTATTCTCCTTTTCCTTTACATTTAAGATACTTATTTTATGTGTTGAATTCTTTTTATCTCATCTCATTTGCAAAGTAAAGCATTTGTTTTTGACTGATCTCATACTTAGTCTGATTCCATATCAAATGCTTATGACTTGCTGATTTTCCTTTGTCTCACTTATTTTATAGAAGTCCTGATTATTCATGCTTTGACTGTTCCATTGTGGCTCTAGAATTACATTATATTCTCTTCAATTAACTTAATCTTGGTTTTCTTTGTCTCCACATTTTGGCAGAAAATTGCAGGCTTCTGAGTCAGGACTTGTGCACTCTTTATGGGTGAGTTGCTCTCTCTAACAGGAATGCCTAAGCCTACGTAGAGCAACTGGTCTCCAATACATTCCTTAATACTTTTTTCTTTATGGTATCACTATAATTTATAAAAGGATGAGAGAACCTGGCCCAATATGTTCTCTCTCATGAGTTCACCAACAGGATTTAAAGTCACTTTCAAGTTCTAGCAGCAATAGTTTCCAAGTATAGTTCTAGATTCTCCTCAGAAATAGGACACAGAGTTCTGCAAACCATGCATCTTAGCAATAATTTCCCTTTTTATGGTCTACAATAACATTTTATGATTTGCCTAAGCTCATGTATCAAGAGAAATTATTACAGCCTCCTATGTGCCTGCTCACTCTAACCTATGCGGAAAGGATTAGGAAATATGGAAAGTATTTAAAACTGATGAAAGACAATTTTCTGCTTGAACAGCAGAAATTTGATTGCAAGTTGCATATAATGAATACCCACACATGGCAGGATTGTAAAGGAAAGATAAAGGATTTAAGAGGCATTTGAGGGTGTTCAGCTTTTGAAGTTTCTACATAGTTTAAGTCTTTATCAAGTGAATCTGCTGTTATCCACAGTGATGGTTTCTCCCTTTTTCACAAAAGACACTATGTTTTGGCCCTTAAGAGTTTAGGAATAAAATAAATATCATTCTAATGTGTATAGAGAAGGTCCAAAGATTTTTTAGATCAAAGGATTCTGATAGTGGAAAAGTGGCATAGGATGATCAAAACAAGATTAATACTTTTGTAGTCTGATACTGGGAGCTGAGGAGTATGTTTGTCAAATTCAGGGTGCTCATTGAACCTAGAAAAAAAAACTTGTAAGTATAAAACGTGGGATGATATGCTAAAGAGTCACATATTTGTGTAGACTATGAAAAGAAATGAACGGTTGCTTTGCATTTGACAATTTATAAACAGTGATGAAACTGCTACTCAATGAAATCTGTATGACACAGCATCTTAGAAAGTAATAGCATCAAATGCTTATGCCAAAAAAGAAAAAAGGCTGGGAATTGAAGCGCTAAGATTTCCTTTTAATTAAATGCAATAAAATAAAAAGAATCAAGTAAAAAAATAACTGAAACAAAAACAATAGGAGGAATATGCAGATGAATTGTTAGAAATGAGCCAAATGTACCTCATCAGAAATTCTACCTAGTATTGCAATCTTTCTTTTCCCCTTCAACAATGTTCTCTGAGCCTGAGGTCCAGCAGTGTTTGGGGGCCACATCCTTTGAGACTGGACTACACTACTAGGCACGCTGTTTTGTTGGAGTTTTTTGTTGATGTCTTTCAGTCAATTTGTACATAAGTATACTTTGGAAATTTTTATACACACCCTTACTGACTCTCATTCTCCTTTCTTAATCACATTGAAACACTTCTTTTTTCTCAACGAATCCCCCTCCTATATTAAAATTTTCTTGGGTTGTTACTGTTTCAGGTTTTCATGATCCATTGACTTTAATCAAGCTTGCTCCCATGAGCATGGGTAGGTAGTCATTTATTGGAGCTAAGCAACTTAGCAATGGCTACACCACTAAAGAAAATGATTCCTCTCCAGCAACCATAAAATGATATATTCTCAGTGGGGATGGGGTTCCTTAAGACCCTTTCTTATCCATGACAGAGTGTTAATAGGCCCAAATTAAAATCATAAAATAAAATCATTAAAACATGTGGTTGTACAAGTGTAAATGTCAATTATTATCCAAATTGTGTGCAGTTTAAGCCTATGCCACACATAGGTGACAGAATTCTAACTATAATGAAGATGATTACTTTGTACTTATCTGGTATGGAAGAAGGCTTATGTGATGGGGAGGAAACATAGGAAGGTTTAAACTATTGTTCTGCTTTTGAGTTTACAGTATAACATATGTATATTTAAGCATTATAAGAATATATGTTGTATATTTTTGGTATGATACATTTCATATTAAAATATTTTAAGATAGATATATATAGGGGGAAAAGAAGAAAATTCCATCAGCAAAGACCAAAAGCAATGAGAAGCATTTAGCTCCAGCATAAAAATCATGTGTTGAATAACCCAAATAATAACCTGAATGAATGAAAGGAATGCCTTTTCCAGTATAAGATCCAGTATCATGAATATATCAAAGATACAGTTTAAAATGTCAAATTTGTCAAAATCCTCTGCTAACTTTATAATATATATGACTTTCAACGATACAGAGAAGTCATAAGTTCTTTCATTATTTCCGTGAAATGTCTTCCATTTTTACAAACTCTTGCTCTGAGAAGTGCAACAGAATTCAGTAATTGGATAGTATCTCACTGCCCACCTGGACTGAATGCACAGATGATGGATGGGGCTGGTACTCCTGTGGTCCTGCACTGGAAGTCTACCTCCAGCTGCAGCAATGCTACACCCTTTGGTCCAGCCGCAACCCGTACATTTAAGGAATGTGACCGGAAAAGAGGCCACATCTCCCTTCTCTACTTTCTCAAATAATGTATGGGAATATAGCATCTTCACGACTTTATTTCCTAATTAAGAAAGTGTCACATTTGGAAAAGGTTTTCAGTGACAGTGTGTGAAGCTGTTTGTTTAGTGATCTCTCTGGATGCACTATTACACAAAACTGTCTTAATTAAGGTTAATTGGAACATAATTAAAGTCACTGTTGATGAAAAAAATCCCACGGTGGTAATTCAGCAAGGATCCTTAATATTCATACTCTTAGACTAAGCCACTGCAAAGCTATGAAATTTCAAAACCTGCTTTGTTTCCAATACAGGCTATGTCTCTGCTCTTATCTGTTTGGAAGAGTAAATATTGTTCACATAGTTGGATCTTTTGCAAGATCTGATAAAGTAATTCCTTAAAAAAATTGTATATATATTTAAGCTTTACACCATCATGTTTTGATATACATAAACATTTAAATGCAGCCAAGCCAATTAACACATCCATCATCTTAATATAGCTTTCTCTTAATTTTTGTTGTAAAGAACTATTTATAATTTTATGAAGAGTCCCGGAAACAAGGTGTGATACTGTACAGCCACGATTCCCAGCACTTGGGAGGGGGGAACAGGATAATCAAGAGTTCAAGGTCAGTCTCAATTATATAACAAGCTCAATGTTAGCATAGGAGACATAAGACCATAATTCATAAATCAAAACAAAACAAAAAGAGAAAATGGAGTCCTCATACTATTTTTGCTAAAAGATATATTGATTTATACTCCTATGAACCATGTAATGGGGCTACATTTTTCACATCCTCACCAATACTTTCCATATTTGTTTACATTCCTTCCCATCCCCCATCTCTTTATTCATTTTTCTCATCATTCAGGCCTCTGATGTGTGAAGTGCTATCTAGCTATGGTTTTGACTTCAATTTTTTCAACTGATTATGGATGATGAACACTTTTTCATGTACCTACTCATCATTTTTATGTGTCTTTCAAAGAAATGTGGAAAGCACTTGCTTTGCTAATTGAATTGAATTTTTCAAACACTTACATTGCTATTGAGTTGTTCTGTACATAAAGTCATTGTCAAAACCAATGTCACAGAACATGTCTTATGTTTATTTTCCATTTATTTTTATTTAACATTTTCACAAAATATTTTTTATCATATTCTTTCACTTTCCTCAACTCCTAGATTCTTCCTATTTCCTTATTTTCCTGTTCACCCAACTTCATGTTTTCTCTCTCTCTCAAAAAGAAAAACGAACTAAAACAAACCCCCACCACCAACAAAAACAATATTTCAATAATATCCATACAGAAGGAGTCTTATATGATATTCAGCTCAAATTTAAATATTTTATTTATTTTATGTTGACTTTGTGCATGGTGACACAAATTTAAATTTCACTCTTCCATGTCTCTGGTATCCTTAACACCATTTATTGGGGATACTACCGGTTCACCATGCTGTTTTCTTGTGCTCTGTTAAAAGCTTGACTTGTTGACTGCATGTACTCTGCTTATATAACTCTTATTATAAAATGACTGAAATGTTTTATTGTGATTTTGTAATATAACTTAAAGGAGTATGTTGTTGCTTGAAACTTTGTTTTATTTCTTAGAATTGCCCTTGGCTATTGCTTTGTGGTCTGTTTAAGTGCCACATGCATTTTAGAACATTTTTGCTCTGAAAAGTGCCAGTATAACTTTCACAAATATTTTATTGAATCTATGTATTGCTTAGATAGTATAGATGTTTTAGCAATACTACTTCAAACCATGTACAATATAAATATATCTGTTCATTTATATATTTTTATGTTTTAAAGATTTGTATTTTATGTCTATGAGTGTTTTGCCTACATGCCTGCCTAATTCTATAATGCCAGATCCCCTGGAATTAGAGTTATAGGTGGTTTGTGTACCAACATGTGGTGATGAGAACTAAACAGGGGTCCTTTGAAATAGGAGCCAATGATGTCAACCACTGATTCATCTTTTTAGGTATTATTTCCTTCTTCTTTAATATCTTTGATCCATGTTTTAGAGTTTTCATTGTTTTGTTTACTTGACCAGACTTACTCATGATTATTCTGTTGTATTTGGTTCCATAATAAATGTGATAGAAGCAATTCTGTTTCCACACTCACAGAAGCATAAGAACAAAATCCAAACAAACAAACAAAACCAGAAAACCCTCCGTACATGCACAGAAATAGAATATTCATGTAGAACGAAATCACTGAATCCTAGTTTCTCATCTTTCTTCTTTTCATTGTAAATGGAGAGAAGTGGGGTGGCAGGAAGATGGGAATAAAGGAAAGAAGGATTCATTTTTATTAGTCAACTTCATAATGGGATGGACAGGAAGAAGCTAGCAGCTTACCTCCACGTTTGTCTGTTGCACTACGAAGTATGGCAGAGCACAGCCTGAAGGTCAAGCGACATGAGAATTCTACTTGTCCCAAACACTTTTACAAACATCATGAAAACACCTGAGAGCTGATTTAGAAGCTACAGACTATAGGACATCCATAGGGGGGTGAGGTGGGACTAGTTTTAAAGACTTTTGTTTTTTAAATGTATTTTGACTAATATTTTTGGAAGATGTAATATCATTGACTAATTAACTTGTTAAAAAGTAAGACAAATAACATTGAAGTCTAAATATATTAAATTCTCTCTCTACATATGTACATATAAAAAATAATTCAGTTGAACTGTTTTTTATTTTTACACTAATCTATATGAAGACCTGAAAGAACCAGTTCTTACAGCCATGTTGGTTATAGACTGTAATTTGAGTAATCTGGATTAAATTATGTGTCAGCTTCCTTCCTGGATATTTGCAGCAGCTGAACATCTGTTCGTGCTTTCTCTTGTTGGTTGTTGCCTTATAATTGTTTCAGAAAATATCTTCTATCTTCTCCTCAGAGAGCTGAAATGCTCATAAATTTGTAAGGTAATTTTTCGGCAGGCCAGATCCACTTTAGCCTTCTGACATGTTTAGATTCTCTTCAAAGAATATGCTACTACTTGAGAAAACAGATTTACTGCTCAATAGAGAAAGAATAATACATGCTATGAGGCATATCATTGGCTTTGTGCTCAGTTTGAATATGTTAGGTTTCTAACTGATGAACAGTGATAAAATTGGTCCTTTAATTTCTTTCTGGACTGGCATGTAACCCCCAAAATAGGTGCAAATGCCACAGTAGCAGGTTGAGGTTCTTTCCAGGGAGGGCAAGCCATATTGCCTGCCCATTTGGAGACTGGGCCATTGTGAACATTCAGCAGGTAGCTTTTTCCTACAACAATGAAAACTGGTGAAAATTTCCATTCCAAAGTGAAGCTGTGTCATTAGCTAAAAGTAAGAAAGGGGTTCAGAGTCTGTGATGGGGATGACAGGTGGGTCTCTTATCTAATGGTGTTTTCTAATTTTTAAGGCACTGGATCACATACTCAGAAGGCCAAGAATTTATCATGTGAAAGAGGTGGCGTCTTTTCAGAATTTCATCATTCAGAACAGTAGTAAATATACGGACTTTTGGTTAGCATATACCTAAGTTAAATCTGTACCCAGTCATCCTGTAAGCCTCAGCAATTTACAAGTTTTCAGTAAATTGAGAAGCAATGAAATACACAAAATGTCTATTGCTCTGATGAACATGACTAAATCTCGTTAATGGCTTTGAGGGCTTCTCAGACTTTGCTCTTCCTCTATGTAATCATTAAAAGCAGCGCTCTCACTAGGCTGAACAGCAAACACTAACTGAAGGAGGCTTTGACTGATGTCCTTTTGTGTGTTGTGACAGACTCCTCTTATTTATTCAACGAAAGGCTGGTAAGTCTGTTCACTATTCCCTCACTCCAGACATCTCAGGGTGTATGTTTCACTGAGGTCATGGATGCTTATTCTAGCTTCCCATTGTAATCATTCCATATAGAATATTCACTGGACAAAGCATCTGTCTAGGGGGCAGGTGCACATAGTTCTTAAGTCATTCCATTGTTGAATATCTTCCACAAGAAGATCTTAGAAAAAAAAAACAACCCTTTGGTGCTTTTTTGTTCTCCCTTTTCTATGGCTCCTGATATAAATACCAAGAATTAATCAGAACAGTACAAGTTACTCCTACTTTCCAGGTTAATATAACTGGACTAATAATTTGATGAAAATAAATAAATAAAATAAAATATTGACCATTTAAAAATCTTTTTTTCCTGATCGGCAACACAGTAAATAAATGGAGCACTTGGGTGAGGTATGGAGGGAGAAGAACCTTAGACTGAATCATTTGAAATTGCCAGCTTTGTCGGTCAGTAGTGGTCAAGTGCTGGCAATTTCATGCGGTTCAGCTAAACCGGTGGCAGGCCGCTGCTTTTAAATCGAAAATGATCTGTAAGGACAACTTGCCTTTCGGATGTAGGATGAAACTTCCCTGAGAGTCATATTATACTGATTTGAATTTAAAATGATCTGTTTGTGAGAAGCAGAGGAAAAGAAAGATGTAGCTCTTATCTCCTGTTAGTCTGGGAATGGAAAGGCAGGGCTCATCGATGGAGTCATTGCATGAACTCCCAGCATGGCTTTGAAAAGCAAGAACATTCCTTTTTTGATATCCAAGATGGATTTCATAGAACTACATCAAAGTAGGACCATTTAGGGAGAAATTTCTCCCTCTCCATTGTTGATTTCCAGCTACAAAAATATCTTTGTCCAAGTCTTTGCATTGGCTTAAAGATGTACAACAAAAAGTTATTAAAATTTTTGCATCAGTTTTGTGCATTAAAGTGGATAGCCATGCTGAACTTTCGCTTATTGTTCATTTCAAGAAATGCAAAACTTTGTTCTTTGTGCAATTAATATTGCTCTATTACAACTTCATATTGCAATGAGACCTACATTTCCATAGGCACTTTAGTAGGACACCAAAAACTATGTGTAACTTCAAGGAAATCTATTTATTTTTTTTATTTTATTTTTTTACCAGAAAAAATTAAGAAATTTTATTTTAGTTGACATTTTGCATTTTATATTGTTTCTTGTTACACATCTTTTAATATATTTGTGTGTCCAATCCTGTTGACATTGAACACTGTTTAAAAAGACACATTTGTCTAGAGCAAGATGGACATACAAGTCAATCCATTTATTTACCTATTCATTTGACTAATAGTCTGGCAAGGCATCTCACAAAATGGTTTATGGTACAGAAGAAAACAAGTGGATCTCTTTGCACCATAGCTGGTAGAAAATACTGTGGATGTGCAACAAATGAAATATATTGTCATCAATAGGAAAGAAAAATAACCCAGAGGGCTTTGACAAAAAAAAAAGAGATAGGGGCTAGCAAATGTTATCCTTCAGAGAAGTACTATATAACTTAATAAAACTATGAGAAGAAAGAACAGATAATTTTATGGTATGAATAAAAATAGACACAAAATAATAAAGATGGTTTATCTGTTCACAGGGTGGCAGTAACAATGTGTATGTATATATATGTATATATATGTATATGTGTATGTATATATATATATATACCTTATCGGCAGACACTGGTTGGATGCCCAGAAGCAGATGGAGGCACTTTTGTCCTTTTCAGATCTTCACTGGCCTTCCTTTCNATTTACCTATTCATTTGACTAATAGTCTGGCAAGGCATCTCACAAAATGGTTTATGGTACAGAAGAAAACAAGTGGATCTCTTTGCACCATAGCTGGTAGAAAATACTGTGGATGTGCAACAAATGAAATATATTGTCATCAATAGGAAAGAAAAATAACCCAGAGGGCTTTGACAAAAAAAAAAGAGATAGGGGCTAGCAAATGTTATCCTTCAGAGAAGTACTATATAACTTAATAAAACTATGAGAAGAAAGAACAGATAATTTTATGGTATGAATAAAAATAGACACAAAATAATAAAGATGGTTTATCTGTTCACAGGGTGGCAGTAACAATGTGTATGTATATATATGTATATATATGTATATGTGTATGTATATATATATATATACCTTATCGGCAGACACTGGTTGGATGCCCAGAAGCAGATGGAGGCACTTTTGTCCTTTTCAGATCTTCACTGGCCTTCCTTTCTTCCTTTGATTTAGATAATGAATTACTTCTGTGTCTCTTTTGGGTTTTTTGTTTTTTGTTTTTTTGTGATATATGTTCTGTTTTATGCCTTCATTAGCATATGAAGAGCTTTGTCTTGGAATTTGTCTGAAGCGAATAGGCAAAATATCTATGAGATAGATCCCTTAGATCTTCATCTGCAGTGACCTTTGAATTGTATGCCAGTACAATTTGAACAGGACATAAAACACAAGACTCTCACCTAGGTTACACACCTTGAAAAATTTTAAAGAAATCATGCATTTGTGTCCTCAAGCATATTCCCTATATTTAGTAACATTTTATTGTATTTATTGAACATCTTAGGCTCCATATAGCTCCCTCAAGACATTCCATTTCTACTTTCTGGATGAGGGAGCAACCAGAGTGCAATGAGGCTGAGACCTTTTCCATGCAGCTGTGCCCAGGGATGAGATCTTTCCGATTCAACACTTAGGAATTTCTTTAGTTTTTAATTAGGAGGCTAATGTTACATGCACATGAAGAATGCTTTAATTTCTCTGAGAATCATGCGTTCATGTGAAGACTTGTCCACATAGAATATTTGCTGAGGTATACTAACTTTAATTTTTTAAATTATTATTATTATTAAAAATTTCCACCTCCTACCACCCTCCCAATTCCCTCTCCCTCCCCCATCCTCCCTCCCCCTCCATTTCCAGTCCAAAGAGCAGTTGGGGTTCCCTGCCCTGTGGGAAGACCAAGGTCCTCCCCCCTCCATCGAGGTCTA
>LOEQ01001197.1:87559-107274 GCA_001685075.1 Bramus lutescens
CCACACTGATGAGTATCTTGCATATCACCATAGAACCTTCAGCTGGTGATGGATAGAGACAGAGACAGAGACCCACATTGGAGCAAGGAAATCTATTTAAATTCTTCATAGAGTTTGAATACTTAGAACATAATTCCAATCTCAAAATATCTCCACAGTCACAATAACCTGAGTTTTAAATATTTGCATTCTGCTTTTGAACAAATAAGGAGGTATGTGTATTTGTTGAACACACAACCATGTTAATTTTCAGATAATGGTCAAAACAAATTCATCTGAGTTCACACCTCTATATTGTTCACTGTTTTATATTGTTAGTTTTTAAATAGACACACTTAAAATTGAGCAAGAGTCAATTCCCTCCAAGCAAATAACTAAAGCTTAAAGAAATATAAGTCTACAGCTCTGTACTTTTATAGCAATATGTAATTGATATACTAATGACTAACTACAGTATAACATTCATCTATCAAGGTTTTGTATATTTTCATCAAATGAAACAATTTGTCCATTTTGTGACAGGCATCAAACAGCTAATTTAATTGTCAAAGCTATACTAATAGTCTTCTTCAAGTATGAAGAAACAAGTAGCTGGTGACTAGAAATAGACCTGAAACCAGATACTATATCTATCATCGCATAAGAATGGCTTTGAAAATCATACTATAATCTGATTAGACATTTTGAAATATCTACAAATAATATTCTTCATATTTTAATAAAAAATACCTGTTTTTTTAAGTTTCAATTCTTATTTAGTAAATTTTTGTGATTGAGAACCTTCTGTACCATGGATCCCACCAGGAATATTGAAGGTCTATACTATGGGCTGCAGAGAGGGGTAGAAAGTTACAGCCTGCACTTATAACAGATATCCAAAGAAAAGCAAAAACCCAGATCTGTTATGGCGTAACAGAGCTATGCTTGTAGGTCTCATATTTACTTTAGTACCAAAACTGAGAGTAAGGAGATTTGTGAAAATTTTTGAGATAGTTATTTTTATTTGGACAGGCCCCACAAAGCAGAACAAGGAAGAAATGGTCAGAAATAGGACAAGCCCAGATGAAATATGGCAGAGTGAAGTGGATGGAGGTGTTAGATTCATCACTGTACACGGAATGACCTCCAGCAAGAGGCTAATTAGGAAAATGATAAAACATTTGAGAATATACTCTTACTGGTCTATTTATCACATGAAACTATAAAAGTGAATCTGATCCTTTTATTTTTCCCGGAAGGCAGAAGCCATGATTTACATGTTTGTCTATGAAGAGATGAGAGCAGAAAAGTTTTTTTTTTAAGTGTAATCAGTTCTGTTTAGCTAAGAAAGATTATCTGATTCCAGATTATCTTAATAAGGATTGTTTTACCACAAAAGTTTTTAATGTCAAACTTTTTATCCTAGTACTGCTAGCATCACCTGAGAGCTTGCTAGAAACACACATATTTGCTTTACATATTAGACCCAGAGAACTGAAATCTGTACTTTCGCAAGCCCACCGTGTAACTTTTATGAACACGAAAAACTCACAGATTCAGTAAAAGGCAGGTTCCCAGAAAGAAGATCTAACTGGTTGCTTAAGTTTAGCAGTTTCCCAGACTTTTGAGAATTTCAGACTTATTTACAGACACCTCAGAGAAATGGGGCCCAGAGTACACAAAGATATGGTTCAGTCAAATCACAGTGTCCAGTGTACAGCCAGTGATGGAAAAGCTGCTTGCCTTACATAGTTAACTTGGACACATCAGGCAATGTTACCTAGTTAATACAGACACTCAGTAGGATTGCCTTTTGGAGTCAGTATATTTATGTGAGTTACTACCCTGGAAACATAAATAGTCATTCTTCACAAGATCCAAAGCCAAGGAAATTTGTAGCACAATCCAACAACACTTGGGTGACCTTGCAATGCAGCCCAGAAAAAATTGTTGGGAGTTAAAATAGTTTAAGAAAAAAAGGTTGGTTTCCCGTATATCATGATGGTTTCATTCTTTCTTAGAATTTCCTCTTAAAGACATTTCAAAATAATCTTAAGCTTAATGTTACAAAAATCAGAAGTTTTGTTACCAACGGTTTGAGTCCCTTTCATCGTCTCTATTATTTATTCTGTATGATATTAAGTTCATTTCTGTGGTTAGCTTCTATGATGTATTGCGAATATGTTTTGTTTGCAACCTACATCATGAAACCTTGGCTCAGACGAGGTTTATGGACTTAAATGAGCAGTTCGTTAGGCCATCTACATCATGGATTTGTGATTAGGAGCTGTATGTTTAAGCTGAACATTGTAGGCAGGCATTTTCTTTCTTAGCATGTAGCTCCTCAACTTCCAACAGTGTGACTCAAACTTAATTGTATCTCAAAGCCTGAATCTCTAAGGTTTGCAAGGGTAAATCTCTGAGGCTCAAGATCTTACTAGTTCAGTATCACATCTACTGCATTTCTTTGACAAAAGCAAGTCACACACTACTACAGTAGAGTCAAGAGTGGGCAGATACACAAAACATGTCTCCATGTCACACTGCCATCACCATGAAAATCAGAAGAGGAAGAATTTTGACCTTTTCTCAATCAATGTGCCGTGATAAAAAAAAAAATCAGGAGTCTTTCAATGATAGGGTCCGTGTTTCTTTCAAGTTGATTTCTCTAATACCATCTTGCTCAAAGTAGATGGCATTTTCATCATTTGTGAATGTCTTGGAAAATTTTACTTGATCTGATTTTTATCTTAAATAAACTTTGAAATCGCTGACCAGAACTCAAATTCTGCTGAAATGTCATCCGACCATGAGGGAATCCGACCATGTCACTTCCAATGTCCTACTTTTGCTCTTGAATAATTTTTAACTAAAAACCAAAATTATCTGTTAAAAAGAAGGTTCCAAAAGCTCTCTGTCTCTTTATCTGTCTCTAGGAAGTCATAGATTCTCATTGTAAAGGTATCTTCCTCTCCAATACCAAAATTAAAGATTCTGAGACTGCTCATTTCCATTGTAATGCAGTATTCCTTTCCAGTCTCAAAAAATTAAGTTCTCTCAGATTGCTCATCACTGAAAATAACACGGAACCAAGCCTGCATAAACAGCTTTACTAACATCCTTGCTGCCCTTAGTTTCCCCACATAGTCCCGTATCCACAGTGTAGAACTCCCCAGAAACTGAAAACCACTTTCCTTCATCTACTTGCCTCTCTAAAGCTTGGCATCTTTGTTAAAACAGGATAGATAAGATAAAAGTCTCCAAGTCAACTATTTCTTGGTATTTTGTCTTTTGTTTTTTCCCTGAAGCCTTTTTACACTTAAAATTTTTTTCCATAATTTGTCTCTTACCAGTTTAATTTATAAGCCTCAGATATAGAAACTAAAAGGAACAAGGAAAATTCTTCTTGTCCACTTACCTAAATTATACTCACTAGAGCACAGAAAATAGAAAGCATAGTGCTTTAGTATCTTTGGTGGGAAATAGACCTAGTCTGTTTTAAGCAACATTTTTCACAAAATATCTCTCACCTGATATTATAACATAATTTATATACCAGCATCACACAGCCCAAATTTATCTGAGGGAGTTTCAATTGGGGGATTTCCTCCATCAAATTGGCCTTTAGACAACACAAATTGCTATGTAATTTATTAAAATATTCTTTTACATTATGGCAGGATGACAGTACAGTTATCTAGAAAGTTAACGCATGGAATGAACTGCATAGTTCAAATACTTTCTTCCTCACAGAAATCATTTCTTCTGGAGATCATCCATCACCTAGAAGGTGATTGTATTTCCCAGCCATCAGATCAGTGTCAGATGGAAATAAGGACCTCATGTTGCTGTCCTCAGAGCAGACAATAAGGAAAATCCTGAAAAAATATCTCATTGGGACTGTGTTAATAAATTCAGAGGTAGGGTAAGGAGGGCATAGGATGGCAGACACATCTCTAGAGGCCTAGTGAATACAAAAGGCAGGAAACAAGCTATGCCTCTTGGTCACACAGGCATGGAGGAACTAACTGGAGCCAAAATGTCTCTGATTGGGATGCTTCCCTGTTATGTCACTGCTTTTCAGGTGACAGGCAGTAGAGGAATGATGGGTTCATTTCACCACTTTTTATCTTAGTCCATAGGTCTCTGCTTCTTTTTCCTTCTCTTTTCTCCCATCTGTTCATCATATATGTCTGATGATTTGAATCACTGCTAATTATCTATTGATCAGCATGTAACCCATTCAAGCATAATTTTTATTTTCCATGAAGGTCACAACTTTTCGTTATGGTTGAACATCATTCCTATCCCTGTGCACTTCAGTATTTCTTTCTAAACCATTTAAAATCCTTCCACTTCAGATTCTTTCTCTCCTGGTTGATAGTCATAGGATGTCAGGGACTTTCTTCAGGTTAGTTCATTTAAATATTAAAACATTTCATTAGTGTGCAACTGCCTTTATATTTCAGCTTTCATGGCCTGTGCTTTTTCTAAATTAATAGTCAGCATTTCCATAGCATTTTTGATTTTCAAAGCAATTCTCAAATATTAATTAATGCTAATGCTACCCTAAGAGAATGCTGTAACTAGCTAACCGACTGAACTTTATCTTGAATTATTTTTAAATGGTTTCAACTTGGGAGGGAAGTTGGGGAGAATGTACAGGCATCTGTAGTGTTCGGTGTCAGGTGCTGCTGCCTAAATGTATTGTTGCAGCAAACTTAACCGAATCATCCTCAGAGGATATTAAGGTTGGATCCATCTAGAATTAATCAGCTTGAAGAATTACCTGTTGCTTAAACTGCATCAACGGAAACAGTGCTTGGAATACATATCTGGAGAGAAAAATAGCTCTTGCTCTGAGCATCTTTCTTTCTCTACTTTCATTAAAACCCTGCAATCCCATTATTCTTTCTTAATCTTTTAACATTTGTTTCAAATCCATGAAGAAAAATAAAAGAATAATAGATTTAAAAATAAGATATGCTCTGACGTCAATTAGTAAGCACTCACCAATGCCCACTATGAGTCAAACTCCCGCTTCTAAGAGGAAATGAAGAAAGCAATAAAGAAAAGGCAAAGCAATACCTGGTATTGAAGTGTTTTCAAATGTAGCTGTAAGACAAGTTGACATACAAAAATTTAAAGTGAAAGCCACGACTCTTAAGTCTGTGCTATAGTGGGAAAGTGAGGAATCCTCTACAAAGCACAGTGGGGAGGGGATCCTTTTGGAGTAGAAGAACTTTGCAGCATTTCAAGGAAGAACTGCATTTGAAACTCGGATTTTTCAAATGATGTATTGAGTATTGGATCACCATGAAACATATGTGAGCCTTGGAAAGCTGAACAAGATGTGGCAAGGTGAAAGGTCTGCTCTAAGCTAAGAGTCATGATCAAAGTCTTGAAAGTTGGAGGGATGGACCCTTACTCTTTGGACCTTACGGCAAGCAAGAGAAACTGGTGTGAGAATGGAGTGTAACCAGAAGGTCATCATTAGACGTATGTGACCATAGCTTAAAATCCTAGTTAGATAGGCTAGAGGGATTCAAACATCTCTAGAGACTTGTGACAGGGTTTAAGCATTGCCAAATACTAATAAGCATGTTGAGTGCTCTTTAAATCTTTATTCTAGTAAGCTTATAATGTATGTTCTTTCAATGAGTCACCAGGAGTGTGCGCTCTGGTCCATGAATCAGCGGATACTTCCTGCCCTATGATTGGCTTCCTAGACTGAAAGCCTGAAACTCAATTAGCTCATTTTCAGACCATAAGGCCCACCATCCTCATGCCAATGCAGTTTAGACACTCCATGCTCTCTTTTAAAACACTCTTATTTCCAGGACCACCTCAACTGAAGCCAGGGCTGCAATTATAATATGTTTTGTCCTGGTCATGACCATTTCAGACAATGTGGCACTAAGTCAAGACACAATGAATGCAATGTAGAAATTGCGGTTGTTCCTTATATAAGGGATGTTATGTCTGGGCACTGTGACAGGAGGACCTAGAATTGGTGCTATGATTGGTGTAAACCTAATCATTCATTTGCTCCTTGTTATATAAATACACGGTGCAGCTCAGTTTTAGAGTGAGCAGGCAATCACTTTCCTGTGCTGTCCCTGGTGCTGCAGTATTAGGTGCCATAGGAGGATTTTCTCTAGTCTGTCTTTCTTGCTTTCTTATCCTGTCACGAATAGAGAAGGTTGATATAAGAATATGAAAAAGAGATGGAGAAGGCAGACGAAGAAGTCTTAGATAGCATCAACAAAAGAAACAAAAAAGCACAGTGGAAGGAGGTAAGAGAAGACGAAGAGCCAAGAGTACGAAAGTCAGCAGGTTCTTGAGAGTAGACTATGAGAAACTACAGGCTCTGCTCACTTGAAAAGTCACGGGGACTAAGGATTCTGATTTGCAAGGCTGGCTGATGTCAGGAGCAAGGTCCAGACACTTCGAATTTGAGAGGCGTCTGTGGCTGGCAATGCTATTATAAGGTGATATGGAGATTTAGATAAAGTAGCACATCAGAAGTATGTGTGCTGGGCCCTAGGTAAAGCTATGATAAGAATTTGGAGTAAATGGTAAGGAAAAGTTCAAGCCTGTTCTTTTAAATCTTTACTGGGTCACCTGATTAAACATTCTACCATTATTACCCTCGTTATATGTTTTCCTTTAGGAAGATAATATGTGTCGTGAGGCTTGGGTTTCTTATCTTAGGCTGTCAGTTTTCTCTAAACGATCTTCCTAAAAATAAATGTTCTTATAAAAATAAACACCCAAAACATTGAAAAGCTGAGCATGTTCATATTTATTACTGTGCTGACACTAAAGGAAAGAATCAATGTAGCATACATGGCAGCAAGAGGTGGAAGAGGTGAGTAACAAGTGTTCAGAAAGTAGCCATCAAACCAATGTCAGGTTATTTGTCAGATATGAGAGCTGAGTAGCTGTACTAAAAATGGGAGCATCCCTGCATTTCTCTGGTGCCCTGGGAGAATGCTTTCATGATCTTTGGAGGATGTTAAGGAGACATAAATGGATATTTGAGCTCTGACTAGTTTGGCAAATTTAGTTGATGTCTGGGTCTACAGTTGTCCCAACACTAGAAAAACAAAGCAGATGTTTGATTACCTGCTTGTTGACTTGACATTGCAAGGTATGGATCTTCCATTTCTTCAAAGGATATGAGGTAGATGTACCTAGGTGTGAGAATTTTCTGACAGGAAAAAGAAATGATGCTCACGATCTATGAGTGGCCAAGTTTAAGAATCTGACCTTGTTTTATATTACCGAGGCTGTGTCTTTTGGAAGCATCTCAGGACCAACTCTGCTTTTACCATTATCCAACCTCAGGTTATTCAAGGATCAGAGCACAAAGCAAGACTTACACTCTATCCTAAATCTGCCAGCAGCAACTGTTAAGCAATACAAAGTACCAGATAAACAACTTCTAGTAATAACTTGGATTTAAGATGCTGTTGGAAAAAGTTATGATATAGTCAGAACTTATCCAGCCTGTGTGTTTAATAAACTTCTTTCAACCCTCACCTCTTTTACTTTTCCACCATGGAAAGAAAATGAGCTCAGTTTTTGTTCTTCCTTGAATTAATCTTATAAACTGCAGTATGAAAAATAAAACAGAACTTGAATTTCATATTTCACATATCCTATTTACAGGTTCTCAAAGCCATGTGACATACTATGTTAGGTGACAACAAAGGAAAGAAAATACAAATTATACAGAGGCACCAGCTAAACTCGCCCAATGTCTGTCTCCATTGGACAGAATGCTTTGTTAAAAATTAATCCAGGTCCAGAATTTATTCTCTATGATGGACCTAAATTGAATAAATGAAAATAAGAAAAGTTTAATGAATGCTGCCTTGATTAAAGTAGCCATTTGAACAGATCTTGAAAATCTAGAAAAGGACAATTCAACAGAAATTCCACTTGTTTACAACACAGAACTCATCCTCATTACAATAAAACACACTAACAATTCCCAGCAGTGGTGGTGGCATGTACCTTTAATCCTAGCACTAGGAAGGTAGAGGCAGGGGAATTTCTGTGAGTTAGCCTGGCCTACAGAGTGAGTTACAGGATAGCCAGAGCTGTTACACAGAGAAACCTTGTCTTAAAAACAACAAAAGAAAACAATAACAAAAAACAAAACAACAAACAAAAGTCTACCCACATCGGCCATGAAAATAATTTCACTATGCAGGATCCTGAGGGATTCACCACTAACACTGCACATCACAAAAGCTGAGCCTCAGTGAACTAGATTATTATGGGCTTTCTTACTCTCCCTGTCTCACCACAAAGACCTCTTACCTCATAGAGTAGTTTCTAAGAAATTTTCTTCTAGTTTCATCTAATTTTGAGAACACATACTCCATAGTTAAAATATATACTTGGGTTCTGTTGAAAAATAAATGAAGGAATTAATATAAAACACATCAAGCAGTATTGTGAAGCCTCAGAGAAAATGTCAGAAGCCATGAGATTATTAGTGTTTAAGCCCTCTTCACTTGCTCAGTGAATCTCCATTCTAGATTCCAGTATGGGCAAGAGAATATCGTGGATTGGAGTTGCTTCTTGTCCTGCTGTCGTCAGCCTGGGGCTCAGTGACCGAGAGCTCTATCATTTTGGCAGGAGGTGAAATGGATTGGAAAGAAAGAATTAATGTGAAGACAAAATGAGCTTCCTCTTGATTTCTGAGTTCTGTATTATACATAAGGGAGTGACGTCTCAGAAGGATTCTGGGGAATGAGACAGTTGTAGAGCTCTTGTGTATATGTGAGAGATCATGGGGGTAGAGCTTGATGGTGTCTAACACTAAAACTAAAAACAATTAAACAGTTAGTAAGATTGGTCAAAGCCATGCAATTAGTGCTAGTACAGAAATGGTATCCATCCCCTTTGGCTCTGTATCTAGCAATCATCCTTCTACAATGTCAGATAAGAAACAAAGAGTCCTCGCCCTTGGCACAAGCTGTAGGTTTGAGTCCGACAATGCACTTAGTGTACTCATCTCCACTGCTATTAGCTAAAGTGTTTCTGACTTGTGCTGTTTTGCATCAGATGCATTGGAATGAAAATAAGTTATTGATTTTCCAAATCTGCAAGTCATTGGTGCACTTTGAAATGTTAACAATCAGCAAACACTACAATCATAGTTATCACTAAAATATTCCTCTGGACGTGAAAAATAAAAGTCACTTTGAGTCCTAAGATGTGTGTCAATATAGTCCAAAGAATGACTGGAATAAGGAGGTAAAAGGAGCTGGGTAGGTGGGCCATTAGGAGGAAAGGGGTATTATGATAAAACATGTTCAGATTCCACCAAGAAAGGAAATATCTGGTGTAAAGCAGTAGGAAAAGGCTCACTTCATTACTATTATTTTTGTGTAGGAGATCATGGGCCATTTAAGGCAAGAACTAGTTTTCATAAGGAATGGGAGGCACACTAGCAGCCCCATTATAACCCACAGGAATTACTGGGCAGTTATATGCTCTGGAAAATACTTTGAAGCCTCTACAAGTCAATCTGAACATTCTCTCTCTTGAGCATGCCACTAGCCAAGGCGATCTTTAGAGATCAGAGAGTGACATTACTAACACGCAAAAGGCCTCTATCTTACTGAGACCCTACGTACAAATCTAAACTCATATACTCCCTGAGAAAAAATTCAACTTTTAACACATAAAAACTTTCCAAATTCTAAGGGCAAATGTTATGAGCTGAAATGAAATTACACATTTCTTCAGCATGGTTCCAAATAATAAAGTGTATAAAATAAACTATAAGGCCGTGACCCCATTTCACAATCTTTCTACAATAAATTCACTATAAATTCCTCAAATGATATCAACTACTAAAATCCCTTTGAAAGAAAGGAAAGGTAATCTTTTTAATAATCAGAAGCTGTTATTTGTAGGACATGTTTTGCTGAACACTTTTCTATGTTCTGACAATAAATAAAATTACTTTGACCTTGGTTCACCCAGCTTGGTAAAAAGAAAAACAAACAAACAAGCAACAACAACAACAATTACTAAGCATAAACTTGACTTTGAAGGAACTCTTGGCTGTGGATCATATTTTTCATTGAATTGGGAGTCTGTACATGGCTCTGGTTTATGTTGAATCCAGGAAGTCATAATTTTTGTGTATCCAATTAGATTTCTGTTAATTTTGTATGTCTTCTTTCTATGGCAAAGAAAAGTGAAAATACGTTTGCATTCCTTTTAGAGACTGGGGTTAAAATGGTGTTTTTGCAGCATTGTAACACCTTAATTAACCCAATTATTGGAAACAGGGGAGGTTTATATTTAGAATTTTGGTTAAATGAAATTAAATCAAGGACTCATTTTCTCCAAACATTTTCAAATTAAACAGTGCTCTGAAAAATATTAAGTAGATAGCAGCACACTGTGGAGTCTTTCCTTCCAGTGTAGTACTGGACTGTCAGAGGCATATGGGTTTAGACAATGTATATTCATATAATATATCCATATAATGTATATTTGCAATGCCATGAACATTTACTGTAACCTATAATTCATGCTCATTTGATAATTTCTTTGTTCTAGGCATCTTTCTGAACTTTATATATATTGCCATATGTATATGCTACACACACATATACATTAATACATTTAGTCATTATATTTCCTATTTTACAGCTAAGACATGGAGGGTCTGAGAGATTAGTAACCTGCTGATGCTGTTATTAGTGCGCAGAAGAAGCAGGTGAGAATCTCAGCCCTATGCCCGATGCTGTTATTAGTGCGCAGAAGAAGCAGGTGAGAATCTCAGCCCTATGCCCTTACCCTTCCTTTGCATATTTGTTCCTTTTATTTGAAAGACAGAATATCTCTGTGTGTCTCAGACTGATCTCAAAGTAGATACCCCACATAGTTCTGCCATGCCGGTGCTGGATTTGAATTGTGCACCTCCATACCTGTCAATACCCTGAAGCCAACACAGTCTGTAATTTAGAATTTTTCTTCTAGGGGGTAATTTCTAATGAAGTAACCCCTGGGTGGTTTGGGAGATGTGATTTGGTAGTGTAGGAGCTGATGGGTGTAACTAAATATTCTTCTTCTTTCTGATCTTGGACAGTCACTTTGGGCCTCGAGCTTCTATTTCTTTCATAAATTAATGGATCAACATAGGTTAGAGAGGTGCTGTCACTTCTATCCTCGTGGGTCTACCCTGGGCACTGGAAGTGTGACTAGCCTGAATGTAAAGCTTCTAAATACAGCAAATTTCCACGTCAGTGTGAACAATGCAAACAGCCTTCATTTATATTTTAGATGCATGGAGTCAAGCAAAATGTGAATTTTTTTCCATTTTTTAATATACCTACTTGAAATGTCACAGTTCCATATATGATGTAACTTGAAAATCCCATGATGCTCCCTCCCAATTGTCATGTTGCAATTTTGTGACCACATCAGTTCTTGACCACAGACATGCTGAAACTTCATAATGATACTGCATGCAGAGGAATGATGCATAGGATTCCAGAAACATCAACTTCACTTTCATAATTTTCTCAAGTGCTTCAGGAAACTCTAGAATACAAGACCTTGACAACAAAAAAAAAGTCATCCAAGTTCACTCTAGGCCATTAAAATGTTAATTAAGTGCATATGTTTCTGTGTTGCGAGGAACAAATTGCTTGGTCACCTTTCAAACTGAGGTGGCAAGATAGCACACATACCATAGTTTTCTAATACCCACTCCAGCTCTGAAATGATGTGCTTATGTTCTGGGACACACATCCACTCTCGGTCTTACTACAGGCCTAAAAGGAAAAATAAAACTTCAAAAGCAGGACACATTATGGTTGTAAGTTGGAGAATGCCAGCAATATTGTTATCTGTTGTTTTGCTCTTAAGGAGTTAATAATTTGGGAGGCTGCCAATAAGTGCTCTCAAAAGAAGAAAGCAAATTTAAGGTAACATGTGTAAACGACCCAACCAAAAGTGCAGGCTCTGCATCCCTCGGCTCTACAGCTTCAAGAGTGTTTGCCAGCTTGTATAAGCAGCTGTGTTTCCAAATGCACAGAGGTCTGGCAAGGGGAGCTGCCCTCCATGTTTCCACTGCCAGCGTCTGTTCAGGTGAGATGCCTCATGGAGGTGCCAAAGTAAGCCTTGGGCATAGATGGTAGTTTAGATGTCTCTCCTGCATCACACAAATTGCATGATCAAAATCAGGCCTGGGTAAAACATGATTCTTTATAACTGATCTTTTTAAGAAGGTTGTGGGGGTGATTAATGGAATATAGATGTCAGCAGTCAGAAATAGGATAATAAAAATTCAAAGGAGAATAAAGTTCTTATACTGGGTACTATTGAGAATTGTTTTGCTAAGTTCCTGTAATATAACACAAATACATGTTGGATAAGCAAGGTAGATTTATTGCATTAAAGGAGGAAAGAAAGCCATTGTAAACATGTTTCAATATCGTCTTTCTGATCATAACACAAAGATAAATAACAGGCTGGATCCTCCAGGTTCCTTTCTTTGTGTTAGTTACCCCGTCTGTTGCTGTGATAGAATACCACAACCAAGGCAGCTGGCAGAAGAACTTGCTGGGGCTTGTGCTTCTGGATTGAGCATGTATGATAGAAGTGGAGGTAAGGCAGCAGGCAGCAGGTCTAGGAAGCAGAGGGTTTGAAGTGAAATCTTCAACTGCAAATACAAATCAGAAAGAGCAAGCTGGAAGGGTGATGCTGCTATAACGTTTCAAAGGCCACTCCTAGTGATGTACCTCCTCAAGCAAGGCTCCACCAAAGATTCCACAGCTTGCTTCCCGAAATGTCACTGCCATCTAGGATCAAGAAACTTATACATGAGCCTATGAAGTACATTCTTCATTCACTGTTCTACATTTAAAGATTATTATTCTAATATATAGTTCTCAGAGTAAGGACCTGGGATCAGCAATACTCACATTCCCTGGGAGCTCAGAAATGCAGTTCTTGGTCTCACACTATGTTGTTAAAACAGCCATGGAGGTGAAGCTCCCAGGGTATTACATGCATGTTTTGCAGAAGCTATGCTATGTTTGGTATACTTCAGGGACCATGCAAGACTCGCTTTATCAGTTGAGTGGTTATCTGTGGATGTTGGAGCTAAGAGTCCACAGATATAACCTTCTCTGACCTGCCACCCTCTACTGAGCCACCTTGTTCAGAGAGATGATGACTCGGAGATTTATCTACTCCTGTAGACCCCAGACAGTGATTACCTGACATGGGAACAAAAATGTCTAAGCTCATGGGTGCAATGAGGAGACAACCATAAAGTGGTCTAACACTCAAAAACTCCCCTAGAAAACCAAACCACAGTTAGACGTTGTTTACCTGTAGCCACATCCTGCTTCAGCATGACTTTACTTACCTTCTCTTCTCATTCCTTTAGAGACTTGATCATTCAGCCTCAACATGTAAGTACCCCAGCCCTTGTCTCAAGCTCTGATGCCAGGGAATCTGATCACTTTAGATCTACAGGTAGATCTACAGGTAGGTGCCTTAGAACTCTAACAGCAAAACTGAATAGTTGTGACACACTTATGTAGCTCAAAGAGTCTAAGATACTAATAGAAAAGTCTGTTGTAGTAACCTCAAACATTAGCCAATATCAAATGGATGGGTGCTATAAGGGAAGAAAAAAAACTGTTTTCACTATGTATTACAACCGAGTGTGCTGGAGTTCTTGCTCGTGTGTTCTTCCAGTCGCACATGTAGCAGCATGTGTGTAGCTTGAATTTAACTATGATGGTATCAACTATGATGATATCATTTCCACCAGGGGAGTTGGCAAATGGTACAAAGTAGATCTCTCTCTCTCTCTCTCTCTCTCTCTCTCTCTCTCTCTCTCTCTCACAGACACACACACACACACAATCAGTTATTAAACTTGTACTAGCATATCATTGATTATAAACCAGATGCCATAACGTAAGAACCGGGCTCTTTGTTGGAAGGTGAAAAGTGAATGGAAGGTAACACTGTCTCTGAACTGAGATTCTCAAATATATAAGACAGTGCACTAAAACTAAAAATTGTACTCCTTTCTTAGTTACACAAAATTTAAATAAAATCAAACAGTATTAGTGATGCTGAATTCCTCCTGAAGGCATGGTCTTCAATTATTCTAGCTCAAAGCCTGCATGGGCAATGTTCTCTTGTGGCTCACACTTGGATCTGAAGTCTGTGCTATTCTGAATCCTATAATATGGGACACTTCTTTAACTTTCTTATTTGGTTACTATGCCATTATTGTGGTTATCCATGGTATGCCCTGCTTCTTAGCAGACTCCCTTTAGTGTATCTTTGGTCCTGTATTTCAGCATCCTCAAGCATCCTCTGTTTCTCTTAATAAGATTTGCTAATGGGTTCTGGGAGTTAGGAGTTTAAATTTGAGAGAATTATGGAAATTTTTATTCATTTAAAATAGAGAGAAATTGGAAAAGAGGAAAAGGCATAGAATTTATTTGGAAGACATGTAGTCACTAGACTATAAGATGTTCATATTGGTTTCTACTTGGCTATTTATGACCTCTGTGACCCCCGTGAGAACATAAAAGTATAAATAGCAGGATGCTGAAGAAGTAACAGTGTATGACTTCCAAGGACAAATCATAAGGCATATTATGGCTACTGCTTTGTGTCCTTGGATAATTAATTCTCAAGAATGCCAACAGCCATACCAGGAGGAACCTCAGGTAGATCCCTGAAGTGTATCACATAACCAGGAACTTAGAAATTTGTCATCTAGCCCTTGTTAAGCTCAGACCTGCCTAGTTGAACCACACTGGCCACAAGACAGTTCTCAGTTGAATTCAAAATGATCACTATCATCAATCAAACACTGTGAATAAAATTCTTGGATGAGCACTGTCATCAAAGAGACTGATGGTCCCCGATGCTGCTTGTCTATGCTGTTGTTGGAACCCATCCTCACTAAAATTTAATGACTCCTGGAATAATATTTTTAACCTTTTAAACATATTTACATGACATTATAGTCTTTGGATCTAGTTCTGCCTGCATAGATTTCTTTTCACATAAACCTGTCTGATTCTTATGCCAAAAAACCAGAAACTTTTATCTTTATACTTTCTATGTTTGCTTTAATTATGTTACTTAACATTGAGTAAAGCTGTCAAAGAATTTGGAGGAAAGCTCATAAAATATAACACAGTAAGTACTTCAGTACAGTAGGACTTTCACCTCATTCTGTTGCTCTTTGGTTGAAAACATGTTGCTACTAATTACCTCAGAACCATGGGTTTCTTTTCTCACTTTTGCCATTGATTTCTTTAGCCTATGACCATTTTTTTTAAAGAATCACTGCATTGCCTTACTCTGAAATCTAATGATAGCAGTTGTTAGTATACATGATAAGCTGACCAGGTAATGTCTGTAAAGACTAAAATTCTGGCACCATGAAAAACTGTGTCTAGGGTACATTTATTGCATCATTTCCTGTTACGGGAACAGAGACTGCCTGTACCTGAGCCGTCTTGGGACACAACTGTCTTGCTAAACAAGATCCACTGTTAGGAACTCAGATATGTCACAAGTATGTATTCCTTAAAAAACAAAAGCCCAAGTATTTGAAAATAATTCTTTCTCATATGTGACAGACAGAGAGACCACAGGAAATGATCAGAAGCCAGAAGTTAGCACAAAATATAGTTGAACATCTAAAATTGTTAGTCTCTAATGGATTAGAAGTTTGAAATGTGACATTGGAGAGACGACTCTGAGGTTTAGAGTACTTATTGCTCTTGCAGAGGAGCCAGGTTCAGTCCCCACATGGCAACTCACAACCAACTACAGCCTATCATTCAGTTTTATGTGATCCCATGCCATTTCCTGGACTTCAGGCAGACATATGGTGTACATATAAACATGCAGGCAAAATATCCATACATACAAAATAAAATAAATCACCGTAAACAATGGAACGTAACACATTTGAGCACACAGACTGCTACATCACAACTGTAAGATACTTTAAGAACAGCGTTAGAATCAAGCTCATGCTGGGCCCTGCATATTGTTAACTGCAGTTGGAAACCATTGCTTTAGTGCAATTCGATCCCATTAGTTCAGATTCAGTGTTGATATGTGAAAGGCTGGGGCACATTGATTTGCTAATTTAAGCATGATGTTTGTAACCGGAACTGCGAGAAGCAGAAATTACTGTAACCTCGAGATTATTTGTGCTGGAAGCTAACGAAAAGTACATAAGGCTGTGCCCTTGCCCATGGCTTTAGATTTTTAAATGTGAGAGTGATCCTGAGTTCAGACTGCAAGAATCACTAGGGGTTCTAATACAAGCTGTGCAGGTAGGAAGCTTTGAAAAACGCTGCTCTCAAGTGTCTGCACCCTAAAGAAAGGCAGGGACAGCCACTTCACTCTGAGAGCACTGGCACTGTTTGATGTTGCTCTTTCCAGAGCCTTCTATTCACTTCAGTCTTTGCTGGAAGATAGGGAGTCTAAGTTACTGCTCCAAAGTTCTTTCATTTGTTCTATCAAGATAGCTGGCAGTGGCCTTTAAATAAACCAGGTATCGTAAAAATCCAGGGACACCTGGAAAAGTAAGTTATCTTTTATCACTACCAGTTTTCCCAGATGTCATTTAAAAGTTTCCACAAGAAAAAATTACTTCTGACCTAGCAGTAATTCTTTTAATGAGAATAATGAAAACATAAATTTAAGGCGTCACTCTCGCTGATTAGGAAAACTTCACTAGCCACCCATGGTGTCTCCAGAGGCTAATACAGACAAAAGGCCCCCAGGGAAAAGCACTACAGAAGCTTGCTTCCCACTCAGGTGCCAATTATATCACGTATCTTCAACCATTCTTCACAAGCTAACTAAAGACCATTTGAGGAGGCAGTTGTTCAGATTATCTTTCCACTCCTCTATGGACAGACATTTTGGACGTCTTGCTGTCTTCATTTGAGTTTCTGTAAGCAGGGACTATAAAAATTCTAGGGAAAATTTTTTTTAGCTGAAAGTTGCAGGAAACACAAGGAAGGCAGGGCCAGGGGACTGCAAAGGAAGAAAGTCATGAAGGGTGCAGGTTTATTAGCAAGTAAGTCAGTGTAGGGGATGAGGATGTTGGAAGTGGAAGGCTTGTAGTCACCCTCCAAGGCAGGATGGGCTAGATTGACTCATGTCATATGCCATATACATACTATATTATCTGTGTTCTGTAGATAAAAGAGTTTGGAACAGTTTTAGGTTCCCTTTTATACTTATGGAGTAGGCTCATTGGTCAATGAAAAAAAAAAGCCAACAATAAAATCCTCAAGCAGAAAGCTCTTTGTTCTTTCAACAAGCACTCTCGGGAACTTGGGAGGTAAAACATGAAAGACTGGGGAGGAACTGAATCAAGGAGAATGTCAGTTCTACTGATTAACCACAGCGACTTTTCAATTCTTCAACATTATTGGTCTGAAAACTTCCTTCCCTGCTAATTGGGCTTCTCCTGGATGAGCAGTCATGCCAGGGCATTGCCTTTTAAGAAACGTTCCTTTATTAATAATAACCCTGTATCAGCTCAAGAACTGAATTTCGAAACTAGGCAAAACATGAACAAAAGACTAAAACCCAGATCAACCAAAAGACTAAAACCCAGATCAACATCTGTTAAATTGCTTTGCTTTGCTACTGATAAGAATGTTCACCGTTTGACTTGGATCTTCACAATTTCACATGGTCACATCAATTTCAATTTCCATTTTCTACAGCAGCGATTTCAAAATGAATTTTTAACCTCTTCTTATCCTCCTTCCTTGGAGCTTCTGGTCTTTATCATTGTTATTTCTGATCTATGTTTGGTCAGGCATTTGTTCCCTTTCCAAATATTGGGTCTTCTGTGGAGACTGACCCACTACAGAAGTATGGGCATAAGGCATAGACTAATCTCCTTCCCTGCAGGCCCAAATGAAGGGACACATTCAAATGCTAGTTCTGGAGTTCATTTATATCCACTCTTCTTCACACTTAATAAATATTTATTATGTGTATGATGTTTAACCTGAACGTGTATCTATGTACCACAGATGTTTAGGCCCTGCAGAGGCCAAAATAGAGAGTCAGAGCCACTGGTACTGCAGTTAAAAATGGTTGTGAGCAACCATGTGGATGCGTGGAATAAAGGGGGTCATTTGGAATAGCAGACAGTGCTCTCAATTGCAGAGCCATTCCTTGAGACCTGTTTTAGAATTTTTAAATTTTCTAATATCCTTTAACCAGCATCAAGATATATTTGTTTTGTGCTAAATGTCATGCACACAGAATATACCTGTACATGCCCACTCAGGTGCCAATTATTTCATGAATCTTCAACTATCATCCTTCACCAGCTAACTAAAGACCATATGAGGGAGGCAGCTGCCCAGATTATTCTTCTACTCTACTATGGACAGACATCTTGGATGTCTTACTGTCTTTGCTTGAATTTCTTTAAGAATGAACTATAAAAACTCTAATGAAAATTGTTTAGCTAAAAGGTACAGGAAATATTTTAAACCACTCTAAAAATCAATCTTCCCTCCTCCAGTCATAGCTAATGTATTTGAAAATATATATCCTGTATATTTATGCACTTACATATATAATTATCCTAAAATTTAGTGTCTTATAGAAATGTACACATACTTCTGTGAGCTGGAAATATTGACATGGTTCATTGGAGTGTCCCTCAAAATTTGTTGGATTTCAGCCAAGACTCCAGTCAACTAGGACTTGATCAAATCCATAATATTCATTTCTGAGAGCATTCTTAGTTATAGGACTTGGTAAAGACCTCTGTATTTTGGACTACTCTTCATAGAGGCCTGCTGTGGGAGAATGCTCTTGCATGCTGTAAAGATTTGTATTGGTTTAATAAAACACTGATTGGCCAGTAGTGAGGAACCAGATTAGGAGAATTCTAGGAAGAAGAAAAGCGCAGATTCAGTCACCAGTCAGATACAGAAGAAGCAAGATGAGAATGCCTCATTGAGTAAGGTACCAAGGAGTATGGATAAACATAGATAAGATTATGGGTTAATTTAAGTTGTAAGAGCTAGTTAATAATAAGCCTGAGCTAATAGGCCAAAAAGTTTGTACTTAATATGAACCTCTGCTTGTTTCTTTGGTACTGAACAGCTGTGGGACCAGGAGGGACATAAACTTCTGGCTACAAATGATGCTCAATGTGGGGATCTAACCCACGACCCTGAGATTAAGAGTCTCATGCTCTACCCAGTTCTCAGGGTGACCAGTTCACATATCCACCAAAGAGACTTCATGAAATGACAGGTTGGACATAGAGAGTGTGGAAGCTATAAAATTATGTAGAAAACAGTGGCAGGTCCCAAGTCATTTATTTTTTTTTGTTACATTATACTTTTTTCATAGTGAGTTATAAGTTCAGTCCACATTTTAAAAGGAAAACTAAGCTCCAGTTCCTTGAAGAGAATATTTTAATGCATATTCCCCATTATCCAACCATTGTCACGCTCATTCATTTTTTTCACTTTTTTATATAATTATTATTATTAAAAATTTCCACCTCCTCCCCTCCTCCCGTTTCCCTCCTCCTCACCACTCCCCACTCCCCCTCACTTTCCAGTCCAAAGAGCAGTCAGGGTTCCCTGCCCTGTGGGAAGTCCAAGGACCTCCCCCCTTCATCCAGGTCTAGGAAGGTGAGCATC
>LOEQ01001197.1:114186-136222 GCA_001685075.1 Bramus lutescens
TACAACACATGGGCGCAGGAGACCACTTCCTATGTAGAACCCCAGTAGCACAGACAATAAGGGCAACATTGAATAAATGGGACCTCCTAAAACTGAGAAGCTTCTGTAAAGCAAAGGACACTGTCATTAAGACAAAAAGGCAAATTACTGATTGGGAGAAGATCTTAAGTAATGTTATAAGTGTACTTTCCCCCCCTGAGACAGGGTTTCTTTGTAGCTTTGGAGCCTTTCCTGGAACTCTCTCTGTAAACCAGACTGGCCTCTGGAACTCACAGAGGTTTGTCTCCCTTTGCCTCCTGAGTGCTGGCACTAAAGGCCTGTGCCACCCCCACCCGGCTTAAGTGTACTGGTAAGTAATCACTTTGACTTAGCATTTTGGATACTATTTGAGTGAACTGTTCCATGTCCTTGCTTTCAGTCTTTAGCTGTCTTTAGATCTAAAGTGAGTGTCCTTATGAACAGTATACATGTGCTTTCTAATTTTAATTTTAAATTTCTGTCAAAATTCCATCTTGTAGATATTTCCTTGCAAATATTGCAAATGGGGAGGATTTTTTAAATTTACATTGAGAAAAACAACTTCATGACCAGAATTTAGAACTGACATTATGTTGCATTCTGTATGCCCTATGTCTTTTGTTGTGAATTTTTGCTTTATTGGTTTCCTTTATATTTAATTGATTTTTCTGTAGATTATCCATTTCACTCTTGTTATCATTTTTCATGTATATTGTGTATATAAAGTATACATAATCGCCACAAGAACTATATTAAGAATGATGAAATCTAGATAAAGAACACATGAATCCTGAAAGAGGATAAAAAGCTGATTATTTTTCTAATTTTAATTCTGTCTTTTTTCACTGTGTCAGCAGTTAAAGCAACTCGTTTTTATTATCTCACAGTTTCTCTAAACTGAGGCATCAATGAATTCTCCTCTCAACATTTCAGACCCAGAAACGAAGTATCAGTTTTGCTCCATCCTCACCTGGAACTTCAGGTCCCAGCTTATTTAGGTTTTCAGTAGTGTTAATGAATTGTGACTAGAAGATTGAACACTAGTGTCCCTCTTTGGCTGACTACTGGTTAAGAATTGCTTTCCGCTTTGAGAGACCATCCTCACATGAAGTGGGGATGACCATTTTACAAAACCACAGTTTGTTCCCTGAAAGTAAGAGCACCTTTTTCCTTTTAGACAGAGTTATGTTAAAGGATTACACGATTAGGTCAGGCATAGGCCCTGGGTGCTCTTTTTTATTAACTCAAGAGTTAAGTTTTTGAGACCATAGTAGTATTGCTGAAATCACCCCTAATTACTGTGTAATGTAATCTAATTATAACAGTGACATCACATCATGTCCCTAAGCCCCAACCATGCACAAGGGTTAAGATCTGTATGAAGTATTCTGCACTGTGCAATTATTTCAGGGCTAAGCAGCCGGGAACTAACTAGTTCCCTCCTCACTACAAATTGGTGCCAACATGGTTGACTAAAATCCACTTAAAATCTGAGAGGGTTTGAAAAGGAATTCTAGGCACAAAAACAGAGTTTAACACAGCTTCTTGCTGTTTGCTGTTAGCATGCTGCAGCTTCTTTAAGAGAGGTTTTCCTGAATCAGTGGCATCAGAAAAAAAAAGCCATGCTATTTTGAAATGCAATCTTTCTGGGCCATGCTGGCAGTGTGACCTCTGGCTCTTTCAGGAGAACAAGCATTTGGATGCAGTTTGTGAACAGCACACTGCAGCTTGCTTGATGGCAACATAGACAGGCTGTGTGCCTAAAACTGGGGCTGTGACCATGGCTCTCAGAGGCAGCAAATAGCTCCACCATGTCTGATTGGTCAGGGCAAGCAGGAAGTACCATATTTCCCCTAGCAATGCCACAGCCTAAGTTTTTAAGATGTGCTTAGCATTTTAAGAAGCACTTCTGGACAGTAAATAATTACAGGTACACAATAAAGACAAACTCACATGGAAAAGACCTCTAAATGGGTTACAGTATTAGATAAATGTACATAGGCTTTTGAGAGAGAAGAAAAAGAATAGAAAGAGTTGGAAAAAAGTAAATGATTTATAAAAAATAAAACAAAGTCTTTTAAGAGATAGAGTACAGTCAGTTATAGATTAAAGGAGTAAGATAATAAAATAAATATTAAAAAGTAATAGAGTAAGAAAAGCCATGTAAAGATGGAGAATACACAGGAAGTCTGGATTATGAATATTATTGTGTTTTCTTTTAAATTTTGACTGCGAAGGAGTAAAGTACAGAGAAACATTTCATTGTATGGGTTGTGAAGCTAAACCAACATATATATCTTAAAGGTGTCTTGTTCAAAATATGGATCTAAGGATCTGTTGCTTTGGAAAAGAGGTTCTTCTGTTTCCACAGAGGATGTGAACCTGTGGAATCCTTCCAGAATAATGTGATTTGGTGGACCAAGACCTCCTGAAAGGTCACCTTGAACACCCCTCAAAAAATTACTTCACCCAATAAACATCAGGAAACAGTTTGGAGAAAAACTACACCCATATTCTCAAATATTGTTTGTAAATATTTCTTTACTTTTAAAGGGGGTTATGCTATAGAGATGGATACCTTCAATTGGTATGGAACTTGCTCTATTGATACAAATTTAAGGTCAGTTTTGTTATATGTATATTTCTGCTCTTGATTAAGGTATTGTGTGTTTTGCAGCTCATTAAAAAATGTAACATATAATTAAGAAATATAGGTTAATAGAGAATCATCTATAATCATCAAGCTTCTAGTCATGTTAGTTAGATTTTCTAGATGTACAGAGATGTATTTCAGATAGATAGGTAATCTTCAAACCTTTCAAAGACCACAGAATATGGCATTTAAATGTTTGAAGAAGTTAAGACTTTTCATGACAGTGAGACATATCTGCTCCTGGAAGCACCAGTTACTTCAAGAGGAAGATGGGCATCAAAGAGGCTCCTTATGGAGTTTGTTAGCCACTTAGGCAAGAAACTTCTCTTGCCTGGACTGCTTGATGAACTGAACATGTAGGACCCATGGAGAAATTACTACTGAAGTTGCCTAAAGAAGGCTAGACAATTCTTCGGGGTTCTTGCTTCATAAAAGTGTCTGCTAGACATTCTGTAGGACACAGAAGAAAGTGACTGGCAAACTGCCAATATATGTGGAACTATCTTTGAAATTTCCAGCTTCATGGAAAAGTCTGTCAGATATTATGTGCCTATAGGCTGAATATGGATGCCCCAAGGGTACAGAAGAACTTTGGGTGACTGTCCAGGTAGCAAGATGTCTCTGTCAATTCTAGAGTTTTGGAAGTTGCTTACAATATACTTCCTGTTTACTTAGGTAATATATTCTTCTGGAGTCTTTTATGGAGTTGAAGAATTTACAGTTATAGTTATAGTTTTCCTTAGTTATGATAAAAGATAAAATAGGTATAAATACTGTAATAATTATTGCTTGATACCTGTTTTGTTATATATAGTTTTACTATGGTAAAATTAAAACCTTCCTTTTTTATTTAAACAGAAAAGGAGAGGTGATTTGTGATTTCCCTCTGTATGCTGTGATTACCATTAATGAATAAAGAAACTGCTTTGGGCCTATAGTAGAACTATAGGGGAACAGAGCTAGGTGAGGAAAACTAAAAGGAATGCTGGGAGAAAGGAGGCAGAGTGAGAGGGAAGCTATGTAGCTCTGCTGGAGACAGACGTCAGAACTTTAGCCAGTAAGCCACAGCCACATGGCCATACATAGATTAATAAAAATTGGTTAAATTAATATGTAAGAGTTATCCAATAAGAAACTAGAGCTAATGGGCCAANAGAACTTTGGGTGACTGTCCAGGTAGCAAGATGTCTCTGTCAATTCTAGAGTTTTGGAAGTTGCTTACAATATACTTCCTGTTTACTTAGGTAATATATTCTTCTGGAGTCTTTTATGGAGTTGAAGAATTTACAGTTATAGTTATAGTTTTCCTTAGTTATGATAAAAGATAAAATAGGTATAAATACTGTAATAATTATTGCTTGATACCTGTTTTGTTATATATAGTTTTACTATGGTAAAATTAAAACCTTCCTTTTTTATTTAAACAGAAAAGGAGAGGTGATTTGTGATTTCCCTCTGTATGCTGTGATTACCATTAATGAATAAAGAAACTGCTTTGGGCCTATAGTAGAACTATAGGGGAACAGAGCTAGGTGAGGAAAACTAAAAGGAATGCTGGGAGAAAGGAGGCAGAGTGAGAGGGAAGCTATGTAGCTCTGCTGGAGACAGACGTCAGAACTTTAGCCAGTAAGCCACAGCCACATGGCCATACATAGATTAATAAAAATTGGTTAAATTAATATGTAAGAGTTATCCAATAAGAAACTAGAGCTAATGGGCCAAGCAGTGATTTAATTAATACCATTTCTGTGTGATTATTTCAGGGCTAAGCAGCCAGGAACTAACTAGCAGCCTCCTTACTACAAATCATTTCAAATGTTTTCCTTGTCCTGTAGTTAAATACTGCTAAAGTCAGCAATGGAGAGTTTCACCATGTCAGACAGCAATAAAAGTTTTGGTGTGAAGTCTGTTTCAAATATGAGCAGCCAAGCATGCTTTCATATTCTATAGGATGGCTCACCTTTGACATAACCTAAGGAGTGTGATCTTTGAGAAAGTGTTGGTGCCAAAGACATCAAATTATATGAACATGTAGGCACTCCTTACAGTCGCTCTTAGGCACCTGAATACCTAGAGTCTGTGCAAGAATTTCTACTTTCTTCTACACACATTGTATTAAGCTGTCATTCACTGTCACAGCAGGAACACTAAGCTGTCTTGGAAGAATGTGGATGATAGCACCTTTTAAGAAATACACAGCTCTCAAAAAGAAATCATCACATCACAATAAATATTTATTTTTATATGTTCACTATTTCTAGATCTATCTCATGATGACAAATTAAGATATTTATTCAGTGAACTCTGACACTGGTGTGAATTCAAGCACTTCTGGTTTTGTGTAGTTTTTCAATAATTTTTCTGGCCCGGATCTTGAATAATAATTTCCAATTTTCTCCATAATCAACTTAGCAATAACAGTGGCAGAGAATAAACTGCTACCCCTCCTAGATAATCCAATGTGCTTTCCTATGGAAAGGGGTTTGTCATGGAGACACATTCCAAAAGGAGCAGGTATAGGGAATTGAAACTTTTAATGGCTATTTTGAAACTTCTTTATTGTAAATGAACCTTGAAACAAATAGCATTCCAGACAAGCCACAGCTCAACAGCAAACAATCAGTTACCATTTTTTTCTTCTAGGAACTAGGAACGCAAGTGTGTTTTGCATGGCTAATTGTTCTGCATTTAGAAGCTCACAGTGAATCTTTTCAAAAGCTGTGAAAAAAATGAAGTTCAAGTGGGATTTGTCTTAAGCTTTTTCTTCAAATGCAATTTATAATTTTGCATGGACTAGATTACTGACCATCTAGCATCCTGCTATTTTGTGTAATTAATGCAAATGGACCCCTATGTCCAATGTAGCGCAATGCATAGAAATTTGACTATTTTATTTTTAAAATACTTGCTGCCAATTTTCATCTCAAAAAGCATGTTTGTTTCATTCATCAAGGATGTTTCTAGCTCCTATTTTATTCCTGAAATTTTATTTGATTTGGCAACATAAAACTGAATAATATAAATATTATTATAATTAAAATGTAAATAATATAAATAAAATCTGTACTTTCAAAGAAAATTTATCATTTCTTCTGAAATATTCAGCAATCATCATATATCTGTTCAATTATGATCCTGATTTTCTAGCTCCTTTTGGTGAAAAACATTAGTTGATTCCACTCATCAGGCAATTACCAGTGTCAAATATGTGATGGAAGCCATGTTGAAATTATATAAATATATGAAGAACTAAACACTGCTGGGCATTCTGCAGGAGGATACAGTAGTAGGGTGGGACCATGGTCTGTTTTCTGTCAATTATATTTTAAATAAATGCTGATTGGCCGGTAGCCAGGAAGGAAGTATAGGTGAGACAACCAGACAGGAAGTAGAGGTGGGTCAAGGAGAACAGGAAAATTCTGGGAAGAGGACACAGTTGTGGGCCCAGACACAGAAGAAGCAAGATGTGATTGCCTCGCCGAAAAAGGTACTGAGCCACATAGCTAACATATGCTAGAATAATGGACTAATATAAGTTGTAAGATTTAATAAGAAGCCTGAGCTAATGGGCCATTCAATTTATAACTAATGTAGACTCTCTATGATTTCTCTGGGACTTAACAACTGTGGAAACCAGGCAGGACAGAAACTCAGTCAATACAGTAGAATTGTGAATTCAAAGCCATTCTGAACCCAAACTTTAAGGGTGGGAGAGAAACTCAGTGGTACAGTGCTTGTGCAGCATGACCCACATTTAACAGCTTTAAGACCGTTGAAATGGAGTACTAGAGCAAGGGTTCTTAGATCTCCCATTCATGACCCTTTCACCAAAGATACTTGGTATATATCTATACATATACATCCCAGTATGTTAGTATATAAGATATATACACAATTAAACTTACCAATAATAAATTATGACAAATATATATTAAACCAGTTGTCTGACTTAAAATTTTGGTATTTATTATAGGTGAAACACAAATCTACATATTATTGAGCTCAACGTGCTTGCTTGTTTTACTAAAGAATTAAATTTTGGCTGAATATTTGATACTCTAGGGATCACAGCACCTTCAATATTTTCCAAAATATTACTTTGATTTTACAATAATAAATTCTGAGAACACATTTTTGTGTGAGTGTTTATTAAAGAACTCACGTTTAGGGTTATTTTAAAAGTTGTTGGGATTTTGGCCTAATCTCAAGATGTGATATTTTAAAAGATAAAACTCAAGCCAACAACATAGACATACTTTTGAAAATCAAATATTCTAACACAACACAATTCTAAGTAAGGACTGGTAAGGACAGTTACAATGTTGCAGTCCATATTATACAAGAGATTAGATTCTGAGTTCAGAGGTTCTGGGTAGTTCTCATTAGCATCGTCTGCCTTGGTGGCATGCACAGGGCAAAGTATGTATGTCTATCTAAAATGAAGACTGCAATAAAATCTTACAATGTACCATGGGTTAGTTCTACCAGATACACATTGGATTCATTACATATTTGATTTTGAGATAGTTTTGGGTTACTGGGAACTCAGAAACCTCTCACTGCTGAAAGATTTTTTTTCAGTCTTCATGTTCAGTTCTGTGACCCCATAGAGGGCCATGCCCCACATTTCAAGAAACTACACAATTGATTGAGGAAAATAGTAAAATTCAGCAACTATTTATGACAAAGTATATACATAATTATATATATATAACATATATAACTAAAAACACTTAATATGGGTAGACAGGATAGCTTCTTTTGACAAAAAATTTCAATTAGATAATGTTGAGCAAACTATTCCTAATGATCATATTTATAAGAGTGATCCAAAGCACAGAATCAACAGTATGCACACACATAAACACACACACACACACATCCACAGCTTCAAAACATTACAAATTAGTGCAAAAGAAAACGCTGAATGTAATTATAATCCATGTGATAAATTCAGAAACTTCAATATGTAAAATGGAGAGCTCTTAAGAAGTAAAGAACATATATATCTTCAGCTACTCTTAGCTACCATTCAATCTATTTGTTAATCAATCATCTGTCAATTGCTCACCTCTACTCTTTCTACAACTTTAGCTATGAGAATCCATACAAAATTGCACAGGGAGACTTTCCCAGAAGAATGCCTTTGACAAGATTTAAACTACCGTCACAATGCGGGCCTGTATAGAGCACCCGGTGTTTTGGAACCTCCCAGTCAGCTTTTGCATGTACTATTGATGGAACTAAATTCATCGTTCACATTCTATACTAATTTATCAGTTATGTGATTTAAAAACCCATAAGTATATGCGTAAGAATAGTAATTGTTCTCAACCTCCAGCTTTTCTACTGTTACCAGGACTCCAAAGTTACAGTTCTTAGCCACGTAGCAACATGAAAAAACATTAATAGAGAATAAATACTTGAGTTTGACATTCTTACAGTTTAGATATTGCCAAAGCAAAAAGCCACCCCACGAGACCTGTGGCTTAAAACGATTATTTTGTTGGTAGCAAGTCTATGTGTCATGCTGTTTCTGCCTGAAACGAGGCTCCAGTTCTCTTGTCCAACCTCGCTTATTTATCAGCAGTCATCTGTGGGTTCAAAGGCTAGAAGTGGGCAAGTTGGAATAATTTTTCCACAGGCATCTCATCTTCCAGCCTGGGAGCTTAATCTTATTCACATGACAAAGACTGTGATCCTAGAAAGAAAGCAGAATTGTTGAGGGACTCCTGAGTCCCCAGTTGAGTACTGGAAAGGCATAGATCTATGAAGCCCTTTACGGGTGAGATGTACCGATTTAACCTTGATAAGTAGAGAAACCATACTCTTCTCACCTCACCTTTTGATGCAAGATCTGGCTGTATAGCTTTCAGAGTGCTAGGTCGACTAGAGTAGCCTCAGATTTGCTTCAATTCTCCTGCCTCTGCCACCTGAGTGTTGAGATTACAGGTGGGAGTCACCATGCTGGAGTACTATTCCTCCATTTCTGGGAATTGTTCGATGAATCACACTGCAGAAATATGTAAAGACACAAAGGAAATAGCAGATGTTTGTGCTGGGGGAAGGGCTCTTTACCATTTTCCAGTTGCAACCAAGCTAAATGCACTCTGTGCTTACCAGATACTCAGGCCATTTTTTTTTTAAAGGACGGGAGCCTCTCAAAAAGACACATCATCATTTTATTCCATCATCCTGTAACCTTTCCTGCTGCTATTCCATTCCCTATTTATTTCCTATGCTAATTTTCCACTTTGAGAAATTCTGTTTCAACACAGATCTTTTATTTTTCCTTTCTATTCTCGTTAGTGTTCTCAAGCTGCAGATCAGTCCTATAAGTTAATTGGGCCGTGGGGCAGTTATTAGGAACATTATGGTATATAAAATTTCATTCTCTAGTTTTCAAACGGCTGTGGAAAAGAAAATGTGTACATTGTGAAAGAAATTACGGGGAAACACAGGAGGCTTCTTTTATATGAAGGCTGCAAGAAATAGCATCCTTGCCACCCAGTGGAAGTTTCTTGAAACTGCACTCTTCAGAAAAATTTGGAACGCTTGGCTGCTGAGTACCACCCTGTTTAAACAGTCGGTACAAGAGAAGTCACACTGAGCTGTATCAGGGCAAGAGACAGACCCTTGTGCCTGGAGGGAATAGATCCAGCCAGTCCACCTCACTTTGTCACAATGGTAAAGCTTGCCATCAGCCTCATCTCAACAATAATGACATTGCAGCCACACGTCAGGATCAGGATTATAATAGCTAGCAGACTCCTTGAGTTCATCTAACTTCACCCTGAGATGTTTTTGTTCTCTAGCTTTTTAAGTGCGTTGCTATGTAGCCCAGGCTGACCTCACATTAACAGTTTCTATCTCAGCCTCCCTAATTCTGAGGATATAGATGCAGATGAACACACCTACCTATAGACTTCATTTGCATATTACTGTACATAAAGGAAAGTACACAGGGCATGATGCAATAGCTCAGTGGCCCTACAAAAAGAATACACCATATAACCGGCACAAAACTGAAACAATTGCCAGCCTCCTACAAGCCTCCGTTAGGAACCTTTCTAGTGAGTGCGAGCTTAAACTTTATCCTGACTTCCAACAGCATTGATGAATGGAGGTTGCCTCCTTTGGATACTTTTCTATATTCAATTATAACATTCTCTTCTACACCTGATTTTATCATACTGAATAACTTATCTGTGCAATGTGTTCTTCTTACATAGTCCTATAGACAGCAAGTTGTCATCACTGCTAGTAAATCAATATGTGAATACATCACATTAATTTATCTTCAGTTCATCTTCACTTGAGTTGGTTGTAATTTTTGATAATCTTACACTGCCTGTTTTGAAGACTGTAGTGCTGCTCACCCTTTGGTGTAAATATGCTTGTATTTATGATTTGATTCTATGGTGGACTGCTGTTACCAAGACAACTGCATGTGCACATTAAACTTTAGTGAACTGTAGCAAACAGTTTTCCATAGCAGCTAAACGAATTTATATTTCCACCCCCTTGATACTCTTAGTAAATTTTTTAATTATTTCTTTTATTTTTGAGATTATAATTGTATCATTTCTCCCCTACCCTTCTTCCCCTCAAACTCACCTATATATCCCTCTCTGTTCTTCAAATTCATGGCCTCATTTTTCATTAAGTATTGTTACCTGCATATATCCATATGGATATCCATATATAATTCTAAATATAACTTTCTCAGTCTGTACAATGTTACTTGTGTGCATGTTTTCAGAGTTGTCATTTTGATGTTGGATAACCAACTGGTGTGGTCTTTCCTGGAGAAAACAATTTCTCCCATTTTCAGCATTTCTTAGTTGTCTCTAAGTCTTTGTGTAGTGTTGAGTTCTTCTGAATTTCCCCCTATGCACTTCGAATGCCTACTGTAGGTAAATAAAAATAAATAAAAGAAAAAATTGTTTATAAGTAATCGCAGGTGTATAAGAAGTTTCTAAGAAGTAGAATGTACTAAGAAGTCTTGGGCATGCAGCTTTCCTTAATCCAGCACAAAATATTTTGTAAAGAGGCAGATCAGACATGAAGTATCCTGGATGAAGTCAGGCATCCTGTTGACTCACACACAGTTGTAGGTTACTCCCTCCAACAATGCCCTGTAGAGTAGATTTCAAATTCTGCTCGTTTTTAAGAAAGTGTGAAGTAAATGTGATCCCTCAGTAAATTTGAGGTCATGTGATTAAATACTCTGGCAAAAGCAACTTAAGAGAAAAGGTGTGTATTTCAGCTTTCTGTTCCAGGTTACAGTCTATAAGAACAGGCCAAGTAACTGGGAATCTCACTATTTCTTTTCTGTTGAAAACTACAATAGCAACATCCAAAGAATGCTTTCAGTGTGACACTTCTGGTACACAGCTACTCTCCTGCCTTCTTGAATGGCCAGTATAGGAATTGTCAGTTCTAGCTCCACAATTAATGCTTGCCTAGCCTACCACCTGTATCTCAAGGATACTTGGACTCTTCTGGACTGATAAACTTCATATGTGGAAGATTTGTATATAACAGGGAAGCTGAATCTCATTCCTAGCCTCAAATGCTTCAAGAAAAAAAGAGCCTTTGCTTATTAGAATGAAGGTCATGCCTTCTTTGATTATAGCAATTCTCAAAGCCTGTGAGTTTCCTAATGGTTAAATCCATATTAAGTTTAATTACAGATAGATGGGCATGTAACTTTCAATTCATGCGCCAATGATTTATGGAACACACACGTGCTAGAATATTGCAGTTTAAATCCATAGAAGGCGAAGAGCCCCGGAAATCACAAGGATGACCTTAGTGCAAAAGCCATTGCTAAGCATTAGTCAGGCAGTTAAGATTAACATGGGACAGCACAGCCCTCTATTTGTTACTCATCAGCAGACACAGAGAAATGAGAGCTAGATTAGAGCTCCTCGGTGTATTTTTAAAAGTGAATATATGAAAAAGCACAGAGGCTGAACAGACGCCAGGGTCATGCAGCCACCTAAATTGCTGAGCTGTTGGACACAGTCCTGAAGTTAATCGATTGTGCCAACAGGCATCACAAGAAGAAAACAGGACACTAATTCAGTAATTTTAAATGTTGGCACGCATCAAAATTATAGGTGGCTTATTAAAAGATTACTATGTCCTCACCTAGAACATCTGATGAGCAGCCTGGGCTAGAAACCCTGAGGATTTGCACATCTAACAAGGTCCCAAGCGTGGAGGCTGATGCCGACCACCTGTGCCCTGTTGTTTTGAGAACTGCCGTACTAACAGAACAGATTTATTCTAAACTGGATCTCAGATGATGCCAGCAAGGAACCTGGTCTACCCCTTGGCAGACACAGGGTATGTTTTTGCTAGGAGCATATAGCTTAACTTTCAGGCCTCATTAAGAAAATGCTAGAATGTCAAGCAATTAGCTCAAAAGCAAGACTGCTGTGAAGAAATCAGATTTGCAGAGGTCTCAAAGAATTGCCAGCTGTAAATATGACATGGTGTCAGAAATTCAGGGTTTGGACAGCATCACATTTAGGAACCTCAAGTCCTGTTCTTCTGAACAGTCTGCTTTTTGCCTTGCTTCTGAGCACTGAACGAAAGGCTTTGCCATAATAGGAAAAGAGTATACAGTCAAGGATGAAGACAGAGGATTAACATGGCCTCTTGTTATTCTCGTCTGAAAACTGTTTATCTGTAAGATTGCTTCTCTTAGTGGCTTCTGATGTTGTTTACATAGATCCCTGGTCAAGAAATGAATGGCCACATCCTTGTCTCTGTGTTTTTTATCCATCTATTTGGTGGCTGAGAGTAAGTAGAGAAGAGATAGTTTTTTTCACAAACAACGGGATCAATGAACATACAGTTTATCAGCGATTCAGCTTTCTTCAGGTGCAGTGAAAGACAGCTTGTGTTTCTCCTCCAGTCATTAAGGACGTGTTAGTGCATCCCCCCAAGGCCTCCTGGGAAAGGGGAATAGAAGAGACCTCCTGGGTAGACTAGGGTCGTGTGGGCGTGGTAATTAGAGGGATTGGGCTGGGGTGAAGGGGGAGATTGCTGAAAGAGATGACTGGAAAGTGGGGCTTTTCAGGCTATGGTAGAAGCCTGATGTAAGGGAAGCTCCTATGAGTGTACAAGGATAAGCCCAGCTAAGAGTCTTGGCAGTAGTGGATGCATAGCCTGAGCAGACCACCTCTTGTGATCAGAACTGGCCCCCTGGTTGTCATCAGAGAGCCTTTGTCCAGTCATTAACAGAGGCAAATTCAGAGACCCATGGCCAAAGATTGGGTTGAGCTTGGGGAGTCCTGCTGAGAAGGAGAAGGGATTGTAGCAACCAGAGGGGTCAGGAACATTGCAGGAAAACTCACAAAAACAGATAGCCTGACTCAAGGGGACTCACAGAGTCTGAACCAATAACCAGGAAAGCTGCATGCAACTGCCCTAGGTCCTCTGCAGATGTGTGACAGTTGTATCACTTGGTCTATTCATGGGAATCCTAGCAATGGGAGCAGGGGCTGCCCCTGGGGCTTTGACTGACTGTTAGGAACCTATTCTTCATGCTGGATTGCCTTGCCCAACCTGAGTACAGGGGGAGGTGCTCCATCTAATGGAAACTTGGTATGCTATGCTTTGTTATAACCTATGGGAGCCAGGTCCCTTTCTGAATGGGATGTGGAGGAGGGGTGGATAGAGGGAGGGGCAGAGGAGAGTTGAGGAGAGAGGAGGCAAGGAGAGGTAGGAGGGAAGACTGTGATCTGGATTAAAATAAATAAAAAGTTTTAAACTAAAGAACGTGTTAGCACATATACAGCATCATGCATGCCATGCAGGGAGAATTCAGAGCGCTCATGCATCATCCTATTGGCATTTCTTCTCCAAGCTTTGGCTGATGTTGGTCATGTATGTCCCATATCACTTTATGAAACAGATGGTCTCTGAGCAGTGGTTACATACATATAGGTATCAAGTACCATTTTACTTTAGAAATTAGAAAATTCGGAGAAGAAACGAGAAGAGACAGAATGGAAGAAGGGAGAGGGAATAGAAGATGGACATAGAGATGAGAGAGATAGAGACAAAGACACATACACGGAGAACTTTAATCTCAAAACACCTTTTCTTAAGTAAAGAATTAGTTAAGAAAGATCTGTAGAGGTTATGATAAGATTTAATGGCCTTGTATTGGACAAATATTTATTGTTTAAAGATAGATTGGTCATTTGCTTCTCCCTGGGGACAGCTAAAAGTCATCTGGAAATAAGCTCTGGCTAAGACATTTGATTGCTTCATTTCCCTGGACTCAGTAAAGACTGCTCAGTAGCCTGCCTTGTTGTCATCATGTGATGTGTTCTGCCTGTGGAAGCTGATGATGATAATATGCAGAACTTCCAGAACAGAGCAATGGAAGTCTCCCTCAGTCTCTGGTGGTGCCCTATCTTCTCCATGTAAGCTCAACACACTTCCAATCAGGAACCCTAAAAGAGTCATTGAAATTGAACAGTGTCTGAATGTGATGTGGTGCAACACGTAGAAAATTTTGCATCATCAGTGTTTTACGCAAAGAATTTCTGTAGGTGGAGGGCCCGCTTGTTTGTCCCAGCTGCCCAAAACCAAAATAACCACACAGAAATGGTATTAATTAAATCACTGCTTGGCCCATTAGCTCTAACTTTGTATTGGCTAACTCTTACATCTTAATTTAACCCATTTCTATCAATCTGTATACACCACGAGGTCATGGCTTACTAGCAAAGTTCCAGCGAGTACATCCCTGGCAGCAGATCCATGGTGTCTCTCTGACTCCACCCTTCTTTTTCCCAGCATTCAGTTCTGTCTTCCCTGCCTACCTAAGTTCTGTCCTATCAACAGGCCAAGGCAGTTTCTTTATTCATTAGTGGTAATCACAGCACACAGAGGGGACTCCCACATCAAGTTTCTAAAGACACTCCATGAAATTATTGTTAGACTGTGTATAGATATATGTGACATGTAAACGATGGGATTTTGGGATTTTTTTCCAAGAGACCTAATTATGTAAGTACCACTTTCCTAAGATTCAAAGGACTCCAGAATGCAAAACACTGAGCTTCAAATCACTGAAGGAAACAGATACTCAAGCGGTGAGATATCCTAGGGCAGTGGTTCTCAACCTTCCTAATGCTGCCACCCTCTAATACAACAGCATTATTCCTTATGTTGTGGTGACACCCCCAAACATAAAATTATTTTGTTGTTACTTCATAATTGTAAATTATGTAAATTTGTTACTATTATGAACTATAATGTAAATATCTGATATGTGACCCGCCAAAGAGATTTCTCGACCCACAGACTAAGAAACACTGCCCTAGAGCAAGGAGAAGAATTAACAAAGGAGGAAATAAGGCTGTGGAAGCTCACGAAGCTGCTTTCTATGAGCTGTTTAAGTTTAGAGTTGGAGAGAGCAGGAAATTTTGGGTAGGTGGAGTTGTTAAAAAATAAAATAAAAAGGCTGTTTATGGAAGTAATAGGAATGTGTGCCACTATGCTATGGAGCTTGATTAGGCCATATTGCCTTGACCCACACAACAGTTAGCTCTGAGAGAAATCCCAAAGGTTGTATGTATTTTAAATTTAAAGTTTTGTTGTGGATATTTTGGAATGATACTCATTAGGACCTGTACCTCATGGTATTTGTGTTTTAATGGTTTGCATTCAGAAACTGAAAGCATTGGTACAATGGAAGCCACGGCTGCATACCCGAATTTAACACAGCATCATTTCTTTAACACAGTGCAACAAAATCAAGACTATGTGGAAATTAATGTCACAAGATGAGGTTTTCACTGTTGTTTTTGGACAATCCAGCTGTGACTCCGTTTGCTTCTGTTGAAGTTCAAGATATTACTTTCTGTATCAGCTTTCTTTGAGTCAAGAAACCACATAGGGTTTTGCCACTCTGTGTATTGTCCTATAGAATTAAAATGTTAGCCTGATGGAGTAAATGTAAAGACATTACTTGATGAACTAATGGACATTATAAGAACCAACAATGTTTTTATCTTGTTGGGGTTATTTAGAAGTAATGACCATATTTTATATTCTTCAAGGTCACTGTAATGATTAATACTGTCAACTTGACAGGACCTAGGATCACTCAGAAGACAAACTCCAGAGCACACCTACGAGGCATACTCTAGGTTTGGTTAAATTAGTGAGAAAAAAAAAAACCCTTGATGTGGTTATTATCTCCCTTTAGTCTGCAGCCACCAAGAAGGAAAACAAAGAAACAGGCATCCATCAGATATGTGTACTCTAACAAATGAGCTAGTAAGGCCTGCATTCTAATTAGCCATCTTGCTGGATTAAAAAACATGGCACATATAAGAATGAGGGCATTTCATTGCAAATCCAACATAAAATAATAGTAAAATAATCAGCTTTGTGTCCTGATAATGACAGCTTAATTATTGCTGGTTTGCATCCATTGCCGTGTAGTAAACAGTGGCCATTGGGTTTGTGCACCATATCTGTCCACTTCCTACCTCCATTCCAAGCAAGCTGCTTTCAGTTTTGCTTTGGAATCAGAAGTAAATCTCCTGAAGAAAAGTCTCTTTTTATTTTGTTTCAAACTAGATAACAATAACATAAAGCATGTTCAAGAAGGGAGGTCAGTATTTCATGAGGAAAGAATAGGGATGAGGATTTATCAGGAGAAAATTCTAGATAAGAGCAGGGACAAGAAGGTTCCCCCAGAGCAGGAGGGAAACTGGAATGTTTAAGTTCAGCTTGCATTGTAAGTGTAACTAAGGATCCCTTTTCTTAGCTTAGGGCTTCCATGGGAGTAGATGTGTGGTTGAAGAGAGTGCTGATGCGACCCTACATTTTGTTAATATTCTTGCCCCAAGGTGCCTGAAAAACCTCAGCATTCAGCATCAGGTCCTGTGTCAACTGGAATAGTAAGGACATTTTGGAGACCATTGCAGGTTCTCTAAGAGGTTTTTTTTTTGTTTGCTTGTTTGTTTTGTTGTTGTTGTTTGAGCCTTTTTGTCTAGTTCAAGGTGTTGCCAGTGGAGGCAAAGCAAATACACACAGCAGGTCTGGTCAGGGGCCTGAAATATTCTGTAACAAAGTTTAATTTCCCTTCAGAATGAAGATTTAGACTAAACACTGAAAAACATAAGAAAATGTGGCTTTTTAAAGTCAGCAAACACATGCCACTCCCATATCTGTAAGAGCTATACTATAAACCATGTGCTACTTTAACCAATAATATTGTTCATTTAAACTAAACAAAGACTTTTTTTTTTCATCTCAAAGGCAATTCTTACGTTTTTGGCTTGGGGCCTGAGTCCTCTCTCCAGCCCTCAAAGACAGTTCCTAAAGCAGAAAAATAATATATGAACAGATTTTTTTCATAAAAAATAATGACCTGGTATCAAAGCTGTTTCCAGTCTTCATTTCGAATCCAATATGTTTTCTAATTCAGTTGAAAAGAAGTAAAGCAGAATATAAATGCATTAGTGTATTTATCTAGACTAGGCACTGCTTATGATTTAATTATGATATATTTGTTTTTCATGATCTATTGCTGATATTTATTACAGCATGGTCAGTTTTATGCATTTTGTGATGAAGCAAAATATCAGCTTATGGCTAGAAAAACACATTTATTTCATTTTCAACCGTGTACATTACAACAGCATCCCCCCACCATCCTCTTTTTTTCTAGAAATACAGTGTTTGTGCTTCTGTAGTTACTCTCAGTAAAGGACAGGGAGTGTATGCCTCAAAACCGTGAGGTTGAGTTGGGCCATGTGAAGGCATTTAGCCAGTAGAATGTGAGTGCATATACTTCATAAATGTGGCTTTAAATAGACTCTTGTGGTGGAGCCTAACTTTCTGGACTCCGGCCTTTCATCATCAGGAGAGATTTGAGAAGGGAAAGTCAATCTTGTTGTGGAAGCTGCCATGTGACACAGTGAATCACACAGTAAATCCCATTGTCTGTGTATCTTTACTTGCAAGTGTTCACTGCAAAGAGTCATTCATCTGGTTTGAGGCCTCTGGTTTCTGCTACACTATCAAAATGCTGGGCCCTCACTGGAACTCCCCTTGGTTATCCTGTTGTTGCCATGTCATGGAGATCCTGCAGCGTTGGCTCTACATGATCAGTTCCTTCACAAGCTCCAGAAGATCACAGGTGGGGTGAATAATGGCATGGGTCAATTCATAACCCTGGCCCTGGCACCGGGTAGTTGCAGGGTTGGTCAGCCTGCCAACTCTCACTTGTCCTCACCACCAGAGTGAGCTCTCCTCTCTTGCCTTGGTTAGTTCACCCCTTACAGCAGTGAGCAAGGGGCGGGGCCAAATCTCCCACACCTATACCTTCAGGGCCAGCCCTACTGTGTTTCCCAGGCATGGTGAAGGGGCCATTCTCCCGAGTGCTGTAGCTGAGGAGGCTTCAGGCATTGATGAGCAAGATGGGGTGGAGTGGGAAGGGCATCTCTCCTCTGTTCATGCTGCCACATGAGAGATGAATAATAGAAACACTTTTTCCATGCTCACAACTTGGGAGCCAACGGGTTGGCTCTATCGTGCTGCCGAGGTGAGGTGCAGGGCCTGCTCTCCCCAGTGCTACATTTCTGCCTACAGTCTTATTACAAACCAAATTGAGTCTGGCAGAGATTCTTCAAAGCCAGTAGCCTCAAAGTCATGAGAACCAGAAATATCTACATTATAATCACTGAATTTGTGATAGTTTGCATTACAGGAGTATATTATATAAGCTTGACACATATTTCTATTATATTTTACTTAGTGCAATCCCAAGCTTCTTGTGACACCTTGAATAGGTTAGATTTTCTTATTTATCCCTCATTAATTGGGACCAAGAGACCTTTACATACTTAGTCTCCAATGAAGTATAGAACAACTTTCAACCTAGGCTATTCCTGAGGACTTAAACCCAGCATATTTCAAGGTAATGTTTACAGTATCCTGGGAGAGAGTAAAATATTATTCCAAGTACAAGAACTTTGCTAAACTCTTTCTGTCATGATTTCAGTAACAATATGGCTGATACTTCTGGGTTCCAGGGCCACACATGTGCAGACAAGCCCTCAGGCAGACGCGCCTAATGGCCCCGGGCATCTTAAAGAACCATGCGTGACCCATGTGCAGCTTGGTCGCATCATCTAAGTATGCTCAGCTGCGTGAGCCCTTGCATGCATGTGTGAGCTCCGTCATCTGTGTATGACGCAGCCACATCATCCCCTTGTGTTGCATGTGTTAGGCAGCTTTTAAAAAGTAGACACACCATCTTCAGCTCTCTCTCCCTCTCTCTCTCTCTGCACACCGACCTCACCAGGCCTGTACCCCCCATAAAATCCTAAGCGGGTTTGTTGCATGTTCTGTGTTTCCTTCTCATTCATGCCAGGTAATTTTACTTTCAGTCAAATTAAATGTTATACCACCTCACTAAGATTTAAGATTTAGGGACATCTGTCTAGGGGTCCAATCTTAGATTGCTTACTTAACATGCTGAGGTCCCAGATTTAACCCAGGGCATCAAATTTATGGTAATGACAATAAGTTGGAGTAATTAATCTGGCCTCTTGATAGGGGGAATTGCCAGTTGTATGGTGCAGGAGAAGAGAATATCTGGGCCACTGAAGAAATCTGTCCATGACAGTAATGAGCCATCTATAGCTTCTTGCTTCATCCCTGGCAATGTGTCTGGGAATTTTCCAACTTGATTTTACTAATGATAAAGTAGTTCTGCTGGATACAGACACTGATTTTATTAGCTGTTAATATTGAAATTATAATAACTATCAGAATATTATATGTTCTCCAATACATTCATAGTCACCTCACATACCAGTATGAGTTTATGATAAAGTATTTTCTAAAAATAGAAGCACAGACATTGATCACTATAGCATAAATCCCCTAAATCTTTTCATCCTTTGAATAAAACTCCACATTTTCCAAAATGTACAAAACTTAGTTTTCCTGATTTGTATTTGTAAAATACTTGTAAGCAGAGGTTTTTACTTGGATAAATGCCTACCATGACATAAGAGATGAAAGCAAAACAGTAATAAAACACTGCATGAAAAGTGACCTGGGCACACTCACTAATGAGTAGTCAGTGTTGTTCAGCCCCAGGAAGAAACAGTAGGAAGAAAAAAGCAATAGCTTTTGAAACACTCTGCCTGCATCTTTAAAGTGTTTTCTTTCAGCTTCAAGGATCTAAAGGAGAGATTTGTGTGCACAGTGAGGAAAGAGAAAAGGCATCAGCGAAGGAGGCTAAAGATCAAGAAGAGTGCTGGCTATTCTTTCCCTCTCCTCCGATCTCCAGCCTGACGGTTTAAGAAAGAAGGCAGATGCTACAGCAGCAACTGGAATTAGAATCATTTCAGGCCCCAGGCAATCCTTCCATCAGGAAAGAACAAGCACAGGCATCCCAAACACCAAAGGAAAGAAAGGTCTTTGGGGTAGAGAAGGAAATTGCATCCCTGTAAAGAATAAAGCATAGGGGAATCAAAACCCATATTCTACTTTTTTTTTTCCTGAGAAACACACTGCTGATTTCCCAGGAAACAAAACAGATTGTCCTAATTTTTATTGTCTGACAACTTCTGTTTTCATCATGGGGGTAACACACACACACACACGCATGCACACACACACAAGCACACACACATGCGCACACACATGCATGCACGCACACACACATGCGCACACACACATGCATGCACACACACACACACACACACGGTGGGGGCTGGTGGAGTTAAGCTCTTTGCAACTTCCCAAACATTTGTACTCAATCACTTGCTTATTTGCAAATTTCCCACTCTAATTTAGAGATTTCTGCCTTTTTGAAATAAAATGATTTTTTAATGATGCAGCATAGCAGGGTGACTAATGAGTTGGATAAAGAACTGACCAGAGCTACTAAATTATGGACGTTTTTATTGACAGGATGAGTATGGGAGGAACTGTGCTGATCCTATATTATTATTTGAAGTTTAAACTCAATTGAGATAGTAGATAATAGTTAATAATGGTATAATATCTCATAAAGTGTGTTGCCAATTTTCTTAACAGTAACGGCAGTTTTGAGACCAACCCCTGAGTACTATAGGCTCAGAACATTCAGTATTCACTTCACTATAGAGTCTTTTCTTGACAAACTACCCTTTTAATTTTTCTCCAGTGGTAAGGTGGAGGAGTAGTTGATTAAATTTTGATTTGTGTGAGGCTTTATTTTATAAATTCCCTGGATTCCTGGGAGAAAGTTGGCTTCCTAGATTCCTTTTGGGATCCTAACAATATCTTCTTTAGAATTATGATAAATGATAGCTAACATTGATATCATTATGGCATATAACATTCTAAGATTAGCAGAATGAATATTTTCTATAGAAATATAGCACATATAAGATTTTGTGTGTAATAGCCTATCTCATAGTCAAGTTCTTTCGGTATCAAGATGTTCTTATGTGGCCATTTATAGTGACATGGAAAAGTCCTTCAATACTGCCTGCTAAGATTTATGCTTTGTGGTGTCCGGAGGTAAATTTCACAGCTCTTTGTCTGTGGTGTTTCTATAATACCAGTGAGGAATTATGGACAACCAGAATTCAGTTGGTAATTTTCAACAACATTAGAAACAGCTAGTAGTAGAAGAAGGAAGAGCTATGGTCTTTATCCTATAGCCCATTTTTAGATAATGTTTAATGATTCTGTTTTATATAGTAACTAATTATTTGTCAGAAAAAATAGCAGATTTTATAAGGTATTAGAGAAAATGTACTCTGGTCCCTAAGCCAAGAATCTTAAAAGGGAAAAATTAAACTGAAACAGAGAATAGAGAGAACTGAATAACAGAGGGATTATTCCACAAATCAAGGATGATTTCACAAATCAGATGACCTTAAAGTTGAAAATGGGGCAGGGAGGAATGCATTCTCTCCCAGACACCCTAGAAAGCAACTCTGACAATTTATGGATTAACTAACACCTTTGCTTTGAGCAACTAAAACTGTGATCAGTTTTAAAGCAGTGGAGGATCAATGCAGACTCCAAACAGGGTCTTAACAAAACGCCTACAGCAAGCCTTCATATGCCCATAGTTGATTTCAAACTAAATGTGTTTAACATTTTAGGAAATAATAAAGTTTATGTGTTGTAGTTTCATGAACTGTAGTTAGCATTAACGTTAAGGAATCAGAAGTAAGGTCACAAGTCAATATTGAAATACTGTAATGGTTAATAAACGACATTGAGTAAATTGGTTATAAGTTGTCCCCCTTCATTCACAGATTTTCTTTCTTTCTTTCTTTCTTTCTTTCTTTCTTTCTTTCTTTCTTT
>LOEQ01001197.1:142700-162024 GCA_001685075.1 Bramus lutescens
TTTTTATCAGCGAGGCAGTCTCGTCTTCCTCTGTGTCTGTGTGATGACTGAAAACTGAGTCTTTCATCTTCCCAGAATTCTCCTGTTCTCATTGCCTCACCTATATTTCCTGCCTGGTTGACCCTCCTATACTTCCTGCCTGGCTACTGGCCAGTTAGCATTTTATTAAAATACAAGTAACAGATCTTTACAAAGTACAAAACCATTGTCCCACAGCAGAGTACAATTGAAAATGGAAAAGGTTTGGGCAAGTGGAAAGAACAAGGATTTCCAAGTGGGTTTTGAAGAGTGAAGAAGTTTTCAAAACATCCTGCTGCTAAGAAATGTCCTACTTTGAACCATAGTTCGGAACTCACTGAGGAAGATTCTCACAAATTGAAATGTTAAGAAAAAAATCAGTAAGATATCAGATAATGATAGATTGTTCCGGGTGTGCCCCCCCAAAGTCTTTCCTGTTATTGCACCACAAACACTCGATTTTAAACCCAGGCGTACTCATTTCTGAACTACCACAGACATTTATTTTTGAACACATGGTTATAAAGTCTACTGTTTGAAGTTGAATGGAGCAGTGTTCTGTGTGTTCGAGTTGGTTCTCATGTGAGAGGGAAGAGAGGCCTGAGCTATGTATGATAACATTGGTCCAGTAAGTTGTTCCACGCTGATCAGTTAAAAGGCTAAGCAACGGTATAGACAAGTTCAAGGAAAATACCTCTTAATAGAAGCCAGTGGAGGAAGGAACAGCCCTCATGTCTCTAGCCATGATTCCTGAGCTATTCATCGACTGTAAGAACATATATGTTACTTCTATAAGCTGACAGGAAAACTTGTCTTAAATGTGGTGAGAAGCTCTAAGAAAGTGGGTAAGCAGTGAATTCTGTTTTGTGTGAGTTGCCTCAGGACAAAGGACAAAATACATACAGATCTTTATGTCTCTGGTTCTCCATCTTATGTTGGGAAAATTTTAAAACTCTGCCTTGTTTTCCAGGAGGTGCCATCTTACAACTATGTGTTCTGAGACTTATCATTTCTGATGAATGACAGATATGGACCAGAGCTTTCTAATTTTTCTACATTGTATGGAAATCAGTAGCACTGAAAGGCATGGTAAACATTTCTTCTGGTTAATGTTTCCCATCTTCTAGAAATATTGGAAGATGATAGTTTTGTTCTCCTTTGGACAGGCATCACTACCACATTTAATGTAGCCACTGGAATATGTGTCATTTCAGGAACTAAGAGCCAGCATGTAGCTTACCAAATTTCCTTACATGTGCCATAATCATTTGCAATGGTCAAGATAGGAGAAGCTTTACATTCTTAGTAAAGATGATGTGGAAAAGCATGCTGAGCTGATGCCATGATCAACAAATGAATTCTTAGTATTTTTAAAATACAGTGACACTGGGAAGTGTGATTTGGCTTACATAGTTCCTAAAAAGATTGATTCTTTCAAGGACTCACTCTCTGTAAATCTTACCCAGCCACCCGGAAGGTGCAGGAGCACATTGGCCAGGAATATCCTATGCCATCTTCTGAATTGCTGTGTTGAAGTATTCTTTGATTGCTACATTCAAAATGATGGTTCATCTGGGCACAGTGGGGTATGTCTATAATCAGGAAGGTTGAGGCAGGTAGATCAGAAGTTTGCTGTGAAGTTTGATATATCTCAAACCAAAACTAATGGAAAAGTTGTTATCCATCAAGAGTGTTATCCTCACTCTGACCTGGAAAGTTTGCTCATTGCTTCCTACAATTTCAAAATTGTCTACCTTGCTGGAGGCTCTTCCGCAGCAGAGAAGCTGACGTTGTGTAACGTGGTCTCTGATCACTGGTGAAACACTGCCATTCCATCTTCTCATCCAGCAGGCTGTAACAGAACACATTTAATGCCTTCAGCTAGTTAAAGTCTTGACACTTGCTTTCTTTATGTTGTACTGCTATAAAGTCCCTCAAACATGATCTGGGGCAGATCTAAATAAACCTAAAACCTACTTAATTAGCTAAAGTCAGAGGTCCTGCATTTCTGCATATCTTCTCAGTCTATACCCGTGCTCTGCTGAAGTTGTTTTAAAGTGGTGGTTTCTGCCCAGGGCTGTGATATTGCTGGGAGTGAGAAGATAAGGAAGAATTGCACAACAGTGCCATAAATTCTTCCAGGTTGCCAACAGTGGCTCGCTGGGGCTAAGTGTTGCCTGTACCCTGACAGCAGATCTTTCCCAAACCCATCCTGGGAAACACCCACTAGTGCCCTTCTATTAGAGGCACTTGTAGTTACCCATAACCTCTAATGTTTCCAGAGCCAAATGGGTGGCCTTCTCAATATTCATGTACGTTCTTTCATCTGAATGTTTGTAATTTTGGCATCTGGAGAATTGACAGGTCTGGTCTATCCCTTTCTCAACCAGCTTACTCCTATGGCAATCAGGGTAAGGCTCATAATTAGCAGGAGGTCTCAATCCTCCTACGTGCCAGCCTTCCCACAGACTGCTTGAATGTCCTCACAACACTGCTGGCATCTGCCAGAATAGTTAAGGACATACTGTATTGAGTGAGGCAACCCAGAACTATCTACAATATGGTTGCTAAAACAAGATCAGCATGATGGCAATGCCAATTCACTTGCCAAAATGAACAGGGGAAATCACACACGATCCCATCAGTAAATTAGGAGCTGTAGATGATTAATCCCTGCTTAGAGAGAAAGACTCAGTCTCTTCCATTGATGCATTGCCATATACATTGTCTGATCTCAAGTGGTAGATAGGAGCAAAGCTAAAGGAACTCAGTAGATTATATACATGTATGAGCATATATGTATATACATATGCACACAGTATGTATATGTATGTAACAATCGTAATTAAAAAAAGATATAATGGACATGGATGGAAGGAGTTGGAGAGAGGCGGAGTTATGCAAATGAAGCAAATGAAGTGCTCACATAATGAAGGTCTCAAAAACTGAAAGAAAGAGAGAGAAACTAGGTGAGAGACAAGGCAGAAGCCACATGCATCCAGTGACCTCAAAACTGCACATGACATTAATTCCACCACTCTCTCCTTAGTTCACTGAGCCTGGGAATTCAGAGAGAAAAGCAGCCTCCACATCTTGATAGGAGTACTGTTGATGGCCATATTTAAAACTGTCACATCCTTTACACTTATACAAGCTCTTGTAAAAATTCCGGAATCTCTTTTTTTATTTATAACTATGCTGTGATGCTTGTACTATAAGATGGCAAAGCAGCAGGGATGAGTCAGACGAGGTACCTGTTTTGGAACTCAAACTTACTATGTGTGGAAATCATGAAGTCAGACTCCTCCCCCCTTTTTCTTTTGGTGTTGATTAAAGATTTAAATTTCGCACACTTGGTCAAAGCCATGAAAAAAGCAAGGTGCATATAAGTCATCCTTACTAAGGGCTTCTGACTCCTCCTTCAGTGTACTGTCCATTGATCAGCATACACATGAATTTCTTATATGCACTTCTGAGACCAAATTGCCAAGGAGGGATAAAGGATAATCATCCCAACTTTAATCAATAAAGGTCAGAGAGGATGATGAAATAGAGACTACCATAAGACAAACTGAAATCAGCAGGAAGTCATCTGCCTCAAAGAGAGGATGTTAAAGGGCTTGCTTTGCATTTCTGGATATCTTACTTAAACCATCAGAAGAGCAATTTCTCTTTGTGAAGGGTATTGAAAAGAACCGAAAAGTAAAAGCTCTGACAAATAAAGCCTGCAGTTTGTACTGCAGAGCCTGTTACCAACTGCCAAGAAAAATATTAACATGGAAACTGATAGTGTGAGAGCATTTGAACAGGGACACTGCAGATAAATATTTAGCACACGACCCCAGGAGGCAAAAGTACAGGACAACCTTCTAAACTGTATGGCTGTTCAGCCCCGAGGGCAATGTAATGACTATGTCCAACTTGTTGTGAACTAAATAAAAGAACTTTGATTCATCACAGATGAGCAATAATTGTCTTTGTCACTAATTATTTATATCATGAGGCCATCTGTGATGCTTTCCTGATTTCCAAAAGAGAATGTACTCAACTTGAAAGGAAGGATATCTTGCCAGCTTAGAAATGACATCTGGAGGTTTGGAATTGAAATGCTTAGCAGTAAAACTCAGAGCTGCTTACAGGTGCCAATGGGAAACAGGACACAGAGTAACTACATCTGTTCTAGAGCTCTGGGTTGGATTGGGCGCCTCAGAGGGAAATTCTGAGACTAGGATGCATAGAGAAGCTGTTCAAATAGATCTCAGCCGTAGGAAAAGGCAATAGGGAATCATTGAAGCAGGACAGAAAAAAAAAAAAGGAAACTATGGGAACATTCCTATTACTCCTCAAAGATGGTCTGGGTCTAAGGAAGCTGGGATTCTATTCTTTTTACTTGTCAGTCATTTTTGGATGAGAAAATTCTCTGGAGACTTCTACCTCTATATGAACATGCAAAATGGCCCAGTGCCCAGGGAAGAACCCTACGGAAAAGTCATAGGTTCTGGGATTACAGCACAGAATCACATTACATTTGTAAAGACACACATTACAGATGTTTCCAAGAGAACCTACTTCCAGGCCGTATTCCTTTGGGGATTTAGGCTTGCATCAAGGCTTAACTACATGGGAATGCTAGAAAATATGATGGTTTATTCATAAATAAGCCTTGTTTGCAAATACAGAGCTAATAGTAATAGTAATAGATGTGGCCTTGGTTCTCCCTACACCTTTTCCTAAACTGATACTTTCAGGACAGAAACTGAGGGTATGTTTGCTTTCTTTTGTTTCTCTTCCAAATACATGTCAGTTCTTGAATGTATTGGAATCAATATAATGGAACAAACCTTTCTAGAAAATGTTTTTAGATGGCATTGATGATGCACAAGAATGTGTCTTAGAAAACTCTGCTTGCTTATCTTAAAGCCACACTGTAAGTCCAGGCATCTAGAAATTATAATTAGACTGTCAATGATTGTTCAACCATGAGATATAGCATAAACTGTGCCTTTCTCCCCTGCTTATTTAATATAGAATTCTGGTGTCCAGATACAGTGCTATGATGCCCTAGTGATACAGGACTGGAAAGAACTATTACATTAGAAGACATGGATCTATCCATCTGTAAAGAGATATTTAGGTTGTATATTAATAATACATTGTATTTTTCTGTCAATGTATTATATCATGATAAATTTGTAATGATTTTTTTTCCAAACAAGATAGAAATGGGAAGCAAAGACATGGAATGAGAGCCATCTTCTGGAGAGTTCTATTACAACGATACTAGATTGAATTCCTTTGGTTCTTTACACCTGCAGAGCCAAAACTGAAACGAGACCATTTGTTTTAGCAAATCTATTCCTCCTGCAGATATGACCAACTCAATAAAAGTGTGCCTATGCATGCGTATGTACTATCCAGCACCTTAAATGCTGGTGCCTTCCAGACACACTTAACCTTTCTTTTATTTCTAAAAATTATAATTTAGTTCACTTCATGCCTTTCCTATCACTAATAAATATACTTATCCAACCCCTCATCATTAATCATTTGAAATGTTAACCAGGCCCTAATAATGTTTCCTTATCTTCAGAATTAACTTTATCTAATCCATTCCTTTAAGGTTTCCATTTCCCCCTAAGAATCCATTTGATTGTGTTTTTCTCTTGATTTAATATACTCTATACATTCCAATTATAGTATATCAATGATTACCCCTAAGTTATGCAACCTTATCCCAGGAGCATATGAATGTTACTAATTTGGAAAGGGTTTGTTATGCAGATGTAAATCAAAACACTGAGCTAAGGAGATTATCCTGGATTCTCAGAATAAGCCTTGAAGACCATCATCAACCTCATATTAACAGTGAGGTAGATTTACAGAAGCTTCTCAGTTTCAAGCAGTCCCATTTATTCATTGTTACTCTTCAGTGTCTTTGCTACTGATGTTATATTTAGGGAGTGGTCTCCTGAGCCCGTACATTGAAGGCTACTTCCCACTTCCTCTTTTGTGAGGTTCATTGTGGTCTGATTTATATTGAAATCTTTAATCCATTTGGACTTGAGTTTTCTGCATGGAGATAGGTATGGATCTATCTGTATTCTTTGATATGCTGACATCCAGTTATGCCAGCACCATTTGTTGAAGATACTTTCTTCTTTCCATTGTATAATTTTAGCTTCTTGGTCAAAAATCAGATGTTCATAGGTGTGGAATAATGTCCAAGTCTTCAATTTGATCCCATTGGTCAACCTGTCTGTTTTAATGCCAATACCAAACTTTTTTTCATTACCATACCTCTACAATAGAGCTTGATGCCAGGGGTAGTGATGTCTCTGGAAGTTCTTTTATTATATAGGATAGTTTTGGCTATCCTGTTTTTTTTTCCATATGAAGTTAAGTATTGCTCTTTTGAGATTTGTGAAGAATTGTGTTGGGATTTTGATGGGGATTGCACTGAATCTGTAGATTCTTTTGATAGGACTGCCATTTTTTATTATGTTGATCCTACCTATCCAAGAGCATGGGAAATGTTTTCATTTTCTGATATCTTCTTCAACTTCTTTCTTCAAAGATTTATAGTTCTTGTTGGGGATGCAGTCAATAAGATAAAAAGGGAGCCTACTGAATAAGAAAAGATCTTCACCAACCCCACATCAGACAGAGGACCGATCTCCAAATGATATAAAGAACTCAAGAAATTAGACATCAAAATATCAAATAATCCAATTAAAATGGGGTACAGATCTAAACAGAGAATTTTTAACAGAAGAATTTCAAATGACTGAAAGACACTTAATGAAACATTTAACATCTTTAGCCATCAGGGAAACAATTCTGAGATACCATCTTATGCCTGTCAGAATGGCTAATATCAAAAACACCAATAATAGCTTATGCTGGAGAGGGTGCAGAATAAGGGGAACACTTCTCCATTGCTGGTGGGAATGAAAACTTGTAAAACCACTCTGGAAATCAGCATGGTGGTTTCTTAGAAAATTGGGAATGAATCTACTACTTAGCAATACCACTCTTGGGCATATACCCAAAAGATGTTCAATCATACTACAAGGACATTTGTTGAACTATGTTCATAGCAGCATTATTCAAAATAGCCAGAACCTGAAAACAACCGAGATGCCCCTCAACTAAAGAATGGATTAAAAAATGTGATACCTTTACACAACAGAGTATTACTCAGTGGTTAACACAAAACAATGACATCTTGAAATTTTTATGCAAATGGATGGAACTAGAAAGAAACATCCCGAGTGAGGTAACCCAGACCAAGAAAGATGAGCATGGTATGTACCCACTCATGGGTGAATAATAGTTGTAAAGCAAAAGGTAAGGAGCCTGTAGTCCACAACCCCAGAGAAGCTAAGTAATAAGGAGAACCCTAAGAAAAACATGCACAGATCCCCCTGGGAAGAGGAAATAGATAAGATCTTCTTAGAAAATTGGGAGTATTGTGGTGGTGGGAGAAGGGAATGTGGAACGGGAGAAGTAGGGGAGAAGAGGAGAGGGGAGGAGAACTAAAGGGAATGGGATGCTTGAGATGGGGGAAGGACAGACAGAACAAGGAAAGAGATATTTTGATTGAGGGAGTCATTATGGGGCTAGTAAGAAACCTAGCAGTAGAGAAATTCCCAGAATCCACAAGAATGACCCCAGCTGAAACCCTAAGCAATAGTGGAGGGGATGCCTGAACTGGCCTTGCCATGTAGTCAGATTGATGACTATCTCAAATGTCATCACAGAACCTTCATTCAGCAACTGATGGAGGCAGATACAGAGAGCCACAGCAGTGCATTGGGCTGAGCTCCTAAGTCCAGTCGAAGAGAGAGAAGAGTGAGAATACAAGCAAAGAATTCAAAACCATGATGGGGATACCCAGTGAAACAGCTTAACTGAGCTAATGGAAGCCTTCCAACTTCATCCTGACAGTGAGGGAACCAGCATAGGACCAAGCTAGGAGCTCTGAATATGGGTGATAGTTGTATTACTTAGGCAGACTGTGGGGCCACTGGCAGTGAGAGCAGTGGCTTCTTCCTTTCTGCTTATTCTGGCTTTTTGGAACTCATTCTCCCTGGAGGGATACCTTGCCCAGCCTAGATACAGTGGAGAGGGCCTTGGTCCTGCCTCAAAGCGATGTGCTAGACTTTGCTGACTCCCCATGGGAAGCCTTGCTCTTCCTGAGGACTGGATGGGTGGTAAGGAAGAAGGTGGCGGGAGCAGGAGGAGTGGGAAATGGATTTGGCATGTCAAATAAGAAAAGATAGTTTTTGAAAAATAAATTAAAAGGTAGAGGGAGATAAGGTGATATGGAAGGTTAGGAGAAGTCAGCGGGGGGTCGTGCTGTCATAGCCAAGACCCACGGTGTCCAGCAGAAGCTGGAGGAGGCAAGCGGGGCATTTCCTTGGATACCTTAAGTAGAAGTGCGGCCCGCATGCCACTTCAATGTTTAATTTCTAGCCTCTAGAATTTCAAGTGGATGAATCCTTTGTGTTTTAGGACATCTTTATTGTTGTTACTTTACTATGAGAACTCAAGGAAGTTAATGGATCTGTTATCCTTTAGACAATGAGCCAACGATTTTTCTATTTCAGGTGCTTTCATGATCTGGGCTCTGCTCTCCGTTCACGTCTCTGTCCAGCCTCTCACTGCTTACCCCAGTTTATTCTGTGCTGCAGTTATGATCGCTGCAGCCTTGAGTATGCTTTGACATTGCAGGCATTCCTTTACATCTCTCAGATCCTGTGCATTTATCAAAACCACCTGAAGTCTTAGAGAAAAACTGTGGTAGGTATAGAGCAGGATGTAACAATCAAAACTTTCAAAACTGTAACTAATTATGTGGGCCAATTTTTGTAAGACTGTGTTGGTGACTATATGATTTCCTGTCACTCAAAAATTAATGAAAATTCTTAGTCTAAATTTATCTTATATTGACCAAGTTTAAAATTATTGTGCTAAGTCATTTTGAGGGAGATGGATGCCTTTAAATATATAGCTTAGTGGCATATTTTGTAAGTGTATGTTTCAATCACCTTTACCAGGCTGTACAGCTGTACCTCGAAATTCTGAGAATGTTGTTGCCTCTTGATGACTCATAGTTGGCTTTTTTTCCCAGCAACCTAGAAGCAAGGTCACAACAAGAAAGCACAGCAGATCGTCCCTTTCCCTCATAACATTCAAGAACAACTCCACAGTGTACAAATGATCTAGAGAATCTTCTGCTGTCAGATTCAGCTCTCCAGAAGAGATCAAGTCATTCTTTCTTGACTCCTTCATCACCTCCACCTAGTCCCTTATTCAATTTCTCCTGAGACACTGCCTCAGTGAATAGTAAGTGCAGCAGCCCCTCCTTATCTACGAGTATGTCTCAAGTTTCAGATACTGCATTCATGTGGGAAGTGTATACAGAGCTAGCATAAGTTCTAATTTATGAATTAGCCACAGTGGGATTAATAATACAATGAATAATAGTTTACTCTGGGCCTTAGAATCCTTATCTCATGACATTATTTTCCTATCACTTTGGAACATTCCTGTTTTTATACAAAGGCAGGGTTTAATAGTCTCTCTTAGGCTTCTCCAAATTACTATCCTTATTTCATTTGCATCTTGAGAATATTACTGAGTAAAATAAAAGTTACTTGAATACAGTCACTTCAGTACTTCCACAGTTGATTGGATAATTGAAATAACTGTCCCCTGATTAAGGGTGGGTAGTATTGATGGAGTGGATACATTGACAGATGGCTGATTCATAAACCAGGTGGGACTAATAGGGTGTCAGATTTTTCTCACGGTATTCATGATGGTAGACAAGTTTTGAACCAATGGATTTTTTGGTTTAAGAATTTTTAAAATATTGTTTGATTCAATTTAAAGTCTCAGACTCTAATTTCAGGAAATATGATTTTTGACAGAGTATGAAAGTATTACTGTTGTTGTAGTCCATGTATAAAGTTAGCCAAGAAACGCTGCTAACTCAGGTATTAGATATGGTTCGTAAGTAATGTGGTACACAATAGTAGCATCAAAGAATTGACTTACTTAAGCTGTAAATCCCTTTCTTTGCAGTTTTTTTTATGAAAGGCATCAATAAATGAGTTAATGGATGAATGAATGTTTACTGTAATAATGTACAGTGACAGGTGATGGTATTCTTGGGTCAAAGGAAACGAGAAGCCGAGTTTGAATCCCGAGTTTTCCCTCACCAAGGTTTCTCACAGTGTATCAAGGGTCAACTCTATTCCTTTGCCACAAAACTTCTTCCATAAATTGGATAATTCCCCTAGAAAGAGTGTTGCTAAAATATTCTGAGGCCTTTTGTTTTGAGTGTTGTTTTTTTTCCAAATTTTAACAAAAGAAAATTTCTGTTGATGACATGAGAATGTTTTTAATGCTCCAGACTAGTACAATTGATTGACAGTGAAATGAAAACAACCCATTTAGGGGAAACTGGCACCTTCAGGAATGTTCCTTTAGGAATTTAATCTTGAAAGAATCAGGCAGGGAAGTCTGGAGAGCGGCAAGCCTTCCAGAGTAGTGCTGCTCCTGTCTTCCCTTCTGCCAGCTGTAGCCCATGTAGCCCTGGGAGAGCAAGCGTCCAAACTAAAAGCAATGACTGCTACTTCAAGATATTAAAAGTAAGTCGGCAGAGAAGTAAACACGGGTTGTCACTACAGAGAAGAGATTATGGAACCAGTACCAAAAGATACATGGGCAAAATCTTCACAGACTAGAGAATGGCAACCTGAGAAAATGTCTCACTCAGCAAATATTTCCACACCCACCCTCACTTTTCAGTCCTTGGTCTCAGGATGTAACAGTTATGTTCAGTCTCAGTTGCTTAAAACACTTGAGTATAGAAGCCAAGGACCCATAAAGACATGCTCTAACCTTCTTCACGACAATACTAAGAATTTTGCCAAGGTGGCATTCTGACTTCCTGTTTTTTAAGATTTGCTATTGCCTTATTAACAGATTGGTGACACCTTAGAGAATCTCCACAACAAAAAGAATCCAGAGATGCAATCTAATTGATAGTTTAAGAACCAGCCACAGAAGCACAGAGGTTAGAGCGTTGAAGAGCCATTAAGAAAAGAAGATCATAACTGTGCAGAAGTAGTCACTCCAGATTATGAAGCGTAGATGCTGACTCCTCAAAAGGGTACCAAAGGCAGAAGATAATAGGTTTTTATGCATCATTCTCCTATCATTGCTACAGCTGTTGGTTGAAAGAAAATTAAACTGAAGAAAAAATAAATAACAAAACATTAAAGCTTTTGAAAAGATTGGGAAAATCAGTAACAAAATATTAGCCTTTTAGCCAATGCATCAACATCAATGCCCTACCAGCTCCTTAAGACTCTGCCTAATTCTTTAAGTAATTTCATGTAATTGAGGAGATGCTGTGTTTTCATGAGAGTTATAGTGGTTAGAAAAGTTTAAATATGTCTAGTGTCCAGAAGTCGTCTCTCTTTTGGGGGTGCTAATTCCTCTACAGCAGGCCCGAGTAACAGGGAAAGATGATGTGTGGTTATAAACTTTTACTTTCCTTGTTTGGGTAAGTTTTTATGTCAACTTGACATAAACTAGGATTATCTCAGAAGAAGAAATTTTAGTTGAAAAAGAACGTCTCTATCACACTGTCTGTAGGCAAGTCTGTGGAGCATATTTTTGTTTAATGATTGACGTGGGAGGGCCCAGCAGACTCCATTCAATCACCTCCCTGAACAGTCATGAGGGCTGTAAGAAGGCAGAATGAGCAAGCAAGCCACAAGGAGCAAGTAAGCAGCATTTTTCCATGGCTTCTGTCTCAGCTCCTGCCTTGGCTTCCCTCAGTGGTCTGTGACCTGGCAAATGAAAGCCAAGTCAACCCTTTCCTCCCCTGGTTGTTTTTGGCCATGGTGTTTTATTACAGTGATAGAAAAGTAACACACTTGGGATTAGGAATAAAGTGAGTATGGAGAAGGGGAGAGCAACAGCATATTTATATGCCATTTTAAACTCACTATTGCTATACAAGAAATAGTTGTATCTCTGCAATATTTCTATGTTGAAATCCCAATTTAATGTGATGAAATGAAAAGGTAGGGGCCTTTAAGAAATAAGTTATGAGTATATAATTCTCATAAAGGGTTGATCAAGTTATATAGACAGGAGAGAGTGTGTTTCTCTGTCCTTCTTGCCTCATCTTCATCCTGTGACAAGAAGATAATGAAAAAATGCAGATCTGTATCCCAAGAATCATTGCTTGCCGATGGAGGGTGTGTAGTCACCTTGATCTTGTATGTCTCAGCCTTTCCAAAGGTGGAAGAAATAAAGTATCTGTTTATAGCCATCTAGTCTATGGCATGTGTTTGTGTGTGTGTGTGTGTGTGTGANNAGAGAGAGAGAGAGAGAGAGAGAGAGAGATCATATACTTGATGGTTCAATGCTTCAAGGTAAGCTTATAGTAGCAATAGTTGTCAGAGTGCATTGTACATATCGCCATGGAAAAAGGGCCCTCCATGAGGGATCTAAGCTTTTAGCATGATACTGCAGCTTTTGAACCATTGAGGCCTCTTAGCCTTGACTCTACTAGGGCTTTTCCAGGCAGAGATGAGGCAGATTGTGTAAACTAGAATCTGGCTACCTCTGCCCAAATCACAGTCTGTTTAATGTACTACCCATGGGCCTGGACAACACCTTTTCACAGTTATGGTGTATTTAGAAACTCATCCTTCCCACTGTCCAATCGTCCTTCCTTCCTTTTTTATTTAAAATGGGTGTCTGGACCTCTGTCTTATTTTCAATGACGACATTTTCATGCATTGATTTTTTTTTTCTGTACGTGTTTGCTTCTGGGAGGATCTGTCCTAGGGTGGGTATAAAGCCAAGGTATGGGCTTCTGTCTTCTTGAACTTAGCAACTGTAATTGCCTAAAGGACACTCACACAAAACTGGGCTCATTAACATTGCGTCTTAAAATGTGGTGGAACTCAAGAAGGCTTCCCTGAAAAGGATAAGGCAATAAGTCATTGCTGAGAAAGAGAGACATTTTTCCTTGGTAGTATAGACACCCATAAACTGCCCATGATCCTGCATGTAACCCCAGTTAGTCTAATTGGCTCTCCAAATTACACCTGGATGGAATCATGTCTTTGTTTCTGTCTGCTGTTCTATATGGGGTGAGTAGATATTTGCTAACATCTTCTCAGAAAAATTTCCCCAACTCCTGCCCACATCCTTATGCACAGGGTGCCTCGTGCTGATGGAAGCCGCACTGGCCAGTTCTTAGGTAAAATCGTGGAAGAAAAACAGTGTTTTTTCTCTATTCAAACTCCATTTCTTGAAGGTGGAGAAATGTCAGCTAAAAGATTTTAAAAATGAGCATTAAAAGGACAAAGGTAGATAATCTACCAAATGAAATTACATAGGATGGGGCAGATGCTGGGTAGTCTGAGAGAAAGGGGACAAGAAAAGGCCTTTGAACAATTAATGTGGAGGGAAAAATATTAAACAGAAAGTTTCCTGGCAAGAACTTTGGAGCAGGAAGCTGGCTCTATGCTCAGAAAGTATGTGTTATGCTCAGTTTCTATTGAGAACTTGATTAGAGTCAGAAATGTTTAGAGTGCTTCAAGCTCACCACTGAGTGTGATGGCATCTCCAGAGACAATTGGATGATAAATTCTCTGTGCTAATGAATGGATTAAGCTGTGATGGGTTCATATTATAATGGTTTATTTGGAAGGTGTTGGGTGGAAGGTAGCAGTTGAGGCCTCCTTAGTGGAAGTAGGACTAAGGGGTGTGTTACTGGAGCAAGCTTACCATAGTCCCCTCTTATGCCCCCTTTCTTCGCTCCCTGGATGGTTGTGATGTGAACACTTTTTCTTCTGTGGCATGCTGCTGCTAACATTATGTTCTGCCTAAGCCACCATGGATATGAATAGGTGAGACAAAATACATCTTACCCTCTTAGGCTATTGCTAATTTGGCGACAAGCAAATCAGCCAACAGAGGGACTCCTGTTGCAGCCATGCTGCCGCGGTGTGAATGAATTGCCCAGAAGAGTGTAGCAGCGTCATTGCAAGTGGTTAAAGTGGAACTCCTCAAAACAGGTTGTGGTCTTAGCTCCGCTCTGACTGTCCCTCAGCAGTGTTGCTATTGACCTCTGTGGGTTTGTGATTTCTCATCTATTAAACAGACTGCTCAGTGCCTACCTGTGAGGGTTGCAGGGCTTAAATACAGATTTGAGTCATGTTCTCCAAGTATGGTGACTAATGCTTTATTTGGTCACGCCTTGAGAAACACCCGTTAGAGGAAGATAAGTTGGTTATGATCTCCTGTGTTCTATATACACCTTCAGGTAGCCTTGAACACTCACAAAAGCTTGTGATAGAATTCGATAGTTACACCGACAGGACAGGAGCCCTCTTTGGTTACATCAAAGTGAGACAGCTGTATCTCATGAACTTATTCATGTGCCCTGCTCTCTAATGGAAAGTCTCTTTAATAGATGCAGCCATCAGTCCTATCCTGTATTCACCTTGTCTGAGAGGCTGACTCCATAAACAGAAACATCCGAAGGCTCAACTAAGGACAGATACCTTACAAATGTTGAAAAGTTGATGGTCCAGCTCCATCACTTTAAAACCAGTGTTGGGTAGATATCGTAGTTTTTACTCTGAAACTGAATTTCAAAATTCAGCCAGCAGGGGGCAACAGTTGATAATACTTGAGCAATAAGATGCTCTTATTTATTTATTTATTTTCTGTAGTTTTAAGAGACACTTGCTCTAAGTACATCTTGTTTGTTTATTCTTTTCTGTCAAATGTAGTCAATATTACACTTCAAAGAAGAATTAGAAACATGAATGTAACCTTGTGAACAAAACATCAAACCAATCAAACTCTGCCATGTTAAACAAATTAAATTCTGCCATATTATACTTACAAACTTTTTTCTTTTCCTTTTTTTTCTGTGTAATTTGTGTCAGGACTGTAGATGAGGAAAAGGATAGATATTATGGACAATCGCCCAAATGTAGGTAGCTTGATTAAAATGGAAAAACTTCTGGAATGCTCAGAGATACAGCTCCCAAGATGAGCTCTTTGTGATTGACTCTTTGCTATAATTATTAGCCAAAATTGTGTACTCCATCCTAGAGATTACATTTTATGGGTCATGAAGAACCTGAACATTATTTTCTGCAGAGCTGCATGAAGCTGCTGCTGAGCCTGGGCTGAGAATTCTTCAGGTTACCAAGCCACATCTTAGCTGTGTGCTGCTGATGAGCACAGGGTCATTTGGTAAGAACGTCACTAGAATGTTCGATCCCTCTCATGACAAAAAGTTTTGTGCATGTATATTGCAATGCTGGCTGCATATTATTACTTGTGGGGTGAGAAGGAAGGCTATAAAGAACAATGAAAATGTAATGAAATATGCCAGAATTGGAAAGTCTATGTTGTGCATCAACAACAGAAAACCAATGTCCACACATTAAGTTAATTCTTCCACTTTAAGATGATGTTAAACTGGAAGATTTTAGCTGCATTGGGGTCATTTTTAAAGCATTTTTTAAAAACCAGATTGTAACTCTGCATTGCAACTGTGACTTTCTTAGGCAAGTAAGGTGGAGTTGCTTCGTCAGAGACAAGGAGCAGAAATGCACGTATGCCCTCTCTTTCTTTCACCCCATCCTTTATGAGAGAGGGGNGGGAAGTACAGAGAGATGTAGAAACCGTTGTTTTCACTTTGTGCTATATATCTTGTACCACCATGGTTCCATAAGAGCTTCATATAAATGAGGGGTCCTGTGTCCCCACAAAAATGCTTCCAATTATCTCTTTTTCTAGTTGTTCATTTAACATAAATATTTTAACATATAGCAACATCGGCAAAACATGTATGAAATAATATTTAAAGAGAGGTTTCAATGGTGAGTGTTCTGAAGCTTTACTTCATGTCTTCATTATATCTTTGACTCAAGTCCTGAAAAGTCTGCACTCAGGCAATGCTTGACCAATGCCTTATTTGTGGAAGTGTAAAGCTATGGATGTTTTTAGTTAGAGGGAAAGAAAATACAAAGAGAGTTTATGAACAACAAATCTTCCAAAGCCACACATTCAAACTTACTTTCTGATCGTATTTTAAAAGTTATATCTAACTCTGCTATCATTTGGATTAATTTGATTTACAAACATTTTAAAGTAGTTAAAACATTACAAAGGGATTTTTATCATATTAAAACATATATTAGTTACTTTTCTCATTACTGTGATGAAATACTTGACAAGAAGCAACTTTACGGAGGAAGGAATTATTTTGGATCATGGTTTTAGGAAAAACAGTCCACTGGAGCAGAGAAGTCATGGTGGCAGACAGTTCACGCCAGAAGAGGAATTAGGGCTACCGTCTAAGAGCCCATTTCCTCAAGCTAGAACCCATCTCCTGAATGTTCTTCAACTTCTACAAATAGCACTGTTAGCTGTCAGCAAATATCTCACCGGCTACTCACTCTGGCTGAATTGGGACGCTCCAGATTCAGTGAGAAATTGATGAAGACACTTCACCTTTGGCCTCTACATGTATATCCACGCATACACAACTACACACATGAACGCACACGAACACAAACACACACAATATGTGAATACACACACACACACAGAGAAGAAGACTAGAAGAAAATTCATCAGTATGTTCCCAGTAGAAATGCTTAAGGGTTTAGTGACATGGCCATTTATTTTTCTTAATTTCTTTGTAACTACTCCCTTAAGTTTTCAAGGAATTGTATGCAAAAAAATATGTTCTGAAGATACTATAGTCAGTCTTCAGACACGTGTGAAATGAGAGCATTGTGATATTCCAAAGGTCAGTCTTAAGGTTCTCTGAGGATTAAAGAAGAAAGAAGATATTCTTAAAATGTCCAGAGTTTTATGCAATTTGGAAATGGTTCATAATTACAGGTTCATTATTAAGCAAGACTTACTGAGGTTGAAGACAGTTATTCCCAGTGATGTGGAAAGGACAAACACAGGCAGTTTATTCTTCTCTTATCCTGAGCTACTGCAGGATATAGCAATGTGTAGCACAGACACAAGCTACTTCTGCAGCTTAAAGTTTTTGTCTCTAGAAAACAAAAACAGTCCGGCAGACCCCATCAACCCGAGACTTCCGAATCAAGAAGCATTTATGTCGTTAAAATCCCACTGATTTATGTTTCATGGTCTACAATTTTACTTGTCCCCATCAGCTAGCCACAGCCAAAATTAATTATTGAAAAATTGTATAAATAGGCAATTGATTAATTTCGTTTTTCTCATGTAAGTAACTTTCTTTGGTAGTATTGTGCTACATTTGTTCTTACTAGTTACTATTGTTAATCCTGTACTGTGTTTCATCTGTAAGTCAAGCTTTATCCTAGATATGTGTGTACAGAATACACACACACACACACGAACACAAACATACATATATGTATATATATATATATATTTGATTTGGAAGTATTTGTAATTTTAGACATCCACAAGGAGACTGTGAGTGTATTCCTTGCCTCCTCTGCACACACACACACACACACACACACACACACACACGCACACACACAGATAAGTGGTGGGTTGCTGTGGGGTTTAAGGAAAGGAAGGCTGTGATAGGTATGTGTTCTGAGAACAATAGTTCTGCTCAGTGGGTTCAAAATAATACAGTGTGATCACAGCTAAAACACAGATACACCAGTCCATAAAGCCTGAGCCTCATGGAAAACAGGATAGCTTAAAGAGTGGCAAACACTTCCCCAAGACCTCCTGGAAGCCGTGCATCCCTTTTCTTCCCTGGACTTATCCTCTGAAGCACAGGAAAGTCACCTGGGTCGTTGCTGTTTGCTGTAGTTTACTCTGCCCCTGGCAAAGGAGAGAGTACTTGAAACTGTAGTCAGCAGTCAAACCAAGAGCAAATGATTTGGAAGAGGCAATACTGCTGGCCCTCGGTATTTTAGGCTACACCCCTACGTCTTCAACCAACTGTAAATTGAAAGTATTTTTTTTTAAATTGCATGTGTACTAATCATGTGAACTTTATTTTGTCATAACTCACCAAAGAGTGCAGTTTAACAACTGTGCACAAGGCATTCATATTTCATTTGGTAAAAACAATCCAAAATGCTTCCAAACATGCAGATCATATGCAAATACAGGGCCATTTTGCATAAGGGATTTGAGTGTGTACATATTGAAATGTCTGCAGAGAGTCTTAACTGGAGTCTGTTTTGGGGACTGTGGGGGTAACTGTCCTTGTGGTGCAATGGGACCCTATCTGCATTCTGAATGACCTCTCTGGCTCCAGGACAATCATGAACACACTGGCTAACCTTTCTTTAATCTCCCCTTCTCTCTGCAGCCCTTCCTGCTGTCTGCACCGACAGTCTGTGAGAAGACAGGGCAGCAGCAGCCCGGCCACTCTGAGATCATTTATGCAGATCACGCAAAAGAAACCTATTTCTAAGTCTGTGGTAGGGACTCCCTCTTCCTGTCCCCAGCCTGTCACTCTTTGTCCGGTTTCTTGGGCTTTTGTCAGGTCCAGAGAACTATTTGCATCTAAAGAAAAGGCAGCGAGAGGCTTCCTGGCCAAGTGTTTGTCACACTATCATCCCGGTTATGAATTTCTCAACTCAGTCTTATCTCACAATTCCAGCAGATACACATTTGGAGTTTTGTGCTAAATGCTTTGGGGCTACTGAGTAGTCACTGGATAGAAAGCTTTACCACACTGAAGATCTTGTCGTACTGTCAGAAGGATGAAATTCACCATTAGCATACTGAGGGTCCAAGTGCAATGAAGCGTGGGCCTAATCTATAACATGGAAGTACTGGGAAATGGCGAGCTTTCTTCTTCTCCTTTACCTAAGGTAGATTTTGTTCATAGGCTATAGGTGGATAATACGAATGTCTAGTAATTACTGGAACTTACAATGTTTGTTGACAAATGGAGAGAATTCCTAGGACATATGCCAGAAAATAAATGTTTAGCTCTGTTCATTTAAATTACTTGTAATCAAGTCCAAAGCCAAGAACTTAAAATCTTTACAAACAACATTAAATTAGGATCACATGTGCCGTGTCTAAAGCATTTCTGTGAATTGCTGAAATCCTTTTTATCCTAGATGCATAGTAAAATTCAGTCTTAAGTTATATCTTATAGTGCTTGCAATTACCTATAATTCCATATACTGTCCCACCTTCCATCCTTCATCCTTCCATCTCTCTCTCTCTCTCTCTCTCTCTCTCTCTCTCTCTCTCTCTC
>LOEQ01001197.1:184145-208896 GCA_001685075.1 Bramus lutescens
GGCCAAGGCAGTTTCTTTATTAACCAATGAAAACACATAGACAGATGACCCTCCTACATCAGCTCTCTTCACTAAGACATAGTCTTGGAGAAAGATATAACGGCACCCTGCTAGAATGTAGTCATCTACAGAGTGGTTTTCCTAAATTGAGCTATGCAAGGAAAAAAAAAAAAGGCAGCTGAGACTGCATTCCGAGGGAGCCTGGCTATTTCTCAAGCTAGAAGCAGAGCTCACCTTCACCCTTGAGGCACCAGGCTTGTCAATGCTTACTTTGACTGTCCTGTGCACTTGCGTCTAGGGTTTTGAGAAGGGCAAGGTTCCCAGTAGGGATTCCCTGACAGTGCTGTGTATGAAGCTCTGAGGGTAATGTCTAAGTCGCCTCTCCTCAGTTTGCTGGAAATGCTGGTTATGAAAGATGACCACTGAGGAAGCTGCAGTAGAGCTAGCCTGGGTGAAAGGCCATGCTATGAGGATGTCAAAGCCAATGAGGCGGTGTTTCTAAGTCTATTAGAGATCACATCATAATGCTTTGTGCCCTAAAAGCTGGAAATGAAGCTATAGGACATGTTTTCCTTGATGGACTTTGATCTTTCTCTGGTCCACCTTTTCCTGATGTCCTCCTGTTAATTCTGTACCACTGTATGTTGCAAGTATATAACTTTTTAAACAGGATCACAGTTTAGAGATTGCTTGGATCTCAGAACAGACTTTGAACTCCCAAACAATACTGAAAATGTTAAGTCTATGGAGACCATTAAACTTGAACAGAATGTATGTTCTCACAATGAAATGGTCATGAGTTTTTGGGAGCCAAATGCAGTAATCTGGAATGTGTCTTAGAGGATCAACTCATGAGCATTTTGTCCCTAGCTGTTGGCAGTATGTTGGGAAGTGTGACATCTTCAAAATGTGTCAACTAATAACAGAGGTTACTAAAGGTAGGAACTTGGAGATTTAAGCCCAGACACTGTTTCTGGTCTACTCTCTTCTTGGTCTGCCATGACTGGAGAAGCATCCAACCATTCCTGTGTCTCTTCCCTGCAAGTCTCTAAACATTATATATGCAAACCCTATTTTCATTATCCATTCATCTCATGATGAACATGTAAGTTGATTACATTTACTGGCTTTGGGACTAGAGCTATAATAAGCTTGAGTGTGAACATACTTGTGTAGTAGGATGAAGAGTCTTCTGGGTATGTATGCATGAATGATAGAGCTGTATCATATGACAGCTCTACTCTTCTCTTTTTGAGAAAACTCCAACCTGATTTCCATAATGTGGCACCAATTCATATTCCTACTAACAGTGAATAAGCATTCTTCTTTCACCATATCCTTGCCAGAATTTGTTTACTTGATGATACCTATTCTGCCTGGAGTGAATAAGTGAATACCAAAGTAGTTTTGATTTGTATTTTTTTGATTGTTTAGAACATTGAACATTTTTAAAAATTATGACCAATCATAGTTGTTTTTAATGTATTACATATTTTCACATTGCATATTTATATATTATATTTTATATGATGTTTCTATTAAATATATTAAAGTGTATTATATTTAAATATATATTTAGTCATATATGAAATTTATATTATATATTAAATTATATGTATAATTGTATGTGTCTTTGTGTGTCTGCATCACTATATGTGCACATATGTATGGTGTTCATAGAGGTCAAATGGCATCAGTTCCACAAAAGCAATAGCTGCAGGAGATTGTTAGCCATCTGATATTATATTGATACTGAGCCCCAAATCCAGATCACCAGCAAGAACAGTAGGTTCTCTAAACCATTAAGTCTTTTCTCCAGCCCCTGTAATTCTTCTAAGAAATGTTTGTTCATTCTTTTGCTTATTTTATTTATTAGTAAGTTTCTTTGTTTTTAATTTAAATGCTCATATATATATTAGATATTAAACCATTGTCTGAAATATAGTCAACACAGCTTCTCTCCCATCACATAGGTCTTTCTGTTCACTCTGACAATTCTCATTTTTGCTGTGTAAAATCCTTTTAGCTCCATGTGCCACTATTTGTCCTTTATTGGGGTCACTTCTTATGCTACTGGACTTGTCTATACCAATATTCTGAAAAAATTTCCCTACAATTTTCTTTTGTTGTTTCAGCATTCTGGTTTAAATTAGACTGTTTGTTGCAGTTATAATTCTGTACAGGGTGGTAGATGTGGGTCTAACCTCACTCTTTGGTGAATGGATATCTGGCTTCTCTATCACCGATCGTAGAAAAGGCTCAGAGATTAAAATCTCTGAAACTGGAGCCATAATCATTTCTTCCTTCAGGTGCTCATCTCTGGCATTTTGTCACAGTGACAAAATTCACTAACATAAAACATAGCCATCTTCTCTTCTATCTTTCTGAGCCTACTTGATCCCATTCACACATTGAAAGCCTTTACACCTCTCTACTCCTTGTATGTGTTTCTACATCAACCAACTATAACTTCAGTGAGTGTGCTTGACTTCTTGTACTCAGTTTTATTCAGATGTGCCTCAGAGAGCCAGAGGACTTGTGTATGGTTGCGTGTGATCAATGTGACAAGAATTCACTGATGGTTTTGTGTTTGTGATCAACACCAGACAAGTAGTACTTAAAAAGTAGCTCCAAACTGGATGGTGGTGGCACACACCTTTAATCCCAGCACTCGGGAGGCAGAGCCCAAGGCAGGTGGATCTCTGTGAGTTCGAGGTCTACAAGAGCTAGTTTCAGGACAGGCTCCAAAGCTATAGAGAAACCTGGTCTTGAAACACTAAAACCAAAAACCAAACAAACAAAGAAGTTGCTCCAAATAAAGTAACTGTCTCACCTGGAACTTGTTGTAAATATAAATCCCCAGTCTCCTATCACCTGTTTCCAGCCATCCAGACATGCCCAAGAGTCTGTGTTTTATTATGATCTACAGAAGATTTTGATGCACACAAGAGTTGAAAATTTTCTGCTCTAGGATGCTCCTTCAGTTTACCTTGAGAAAATGCAGCAGGATGTTTCCAGTTCATCTAAGCTTCTAACTGCATTCATCAACAAACAGATATCAGGGAGAAAAGGGAGTGGCAACAGGAGACCCTAACTGTGGGTAAGAGAGTAAGTACCAGCACAGGACACTGACATGTCCTGAGTTCATCATGCATCCAAGAATCTGAAGGCAACCTGAGACTCACTTTTATGCTCTGGAATTCAAATTGAGACAGCAAATTTTTGTGGCTTTGCTTTTATGTTTAAATGGCAGCACTGGAATTTTGCCTTGCCACAGAGCATATTAGAATAAAAGAGAAAGGGGTGGAGATTTGTTTTAAGAACTCCAGAGAGTAGGCTGAAGTAACTGCATAATTTTTCCCCCAACAGTAGATTTTGGACACAGAAAAATAGGAAAACCCAGAACTAATTGCCATCTTGCTTAAAATCTGTCCCTTCTGCTGCCAAGAACTTGACTTCAGACCCCCAAGCTTCTCTTGTGTGGCCCTGATATCTTTACAAGAGCAATTTTTCATAAATCAGTATGATTATCACTGGCTCACATTGTAAGATTTTTCCCTTGCTCTGGAAAGAAAAGAGAACCACCCAACTGTCTTCTATCAACCCTGAATATGGAAAATATCTCATATATTCTTGCACAGGATTACATCCAGTCCAGGAGTAATAATGTGGGCCTCACTTTCATGTGTGTGTGTGTTTCTGCTTAGCTTATGCAGCGGGCGGTAGTGACAGAAACACTATTTTTATAAACGTATAAATCTGTAATCAAGTAATTTGAAATACTGTAAAAAAAAGTCTGAAACTCTTCCAAATTACTGATTTATATTTTTAACCCTTTTTCTTTCTTCCAAGCAGAATGTGTGTGACATTTTCTGGAAAGCCAAGCTTGGGAGTGCAGTGAGATGACTCATTCTTGATTTCAGCCTTTCCAGGAGGCAGGGGAGAAGTATCAAGCCTTTGAAGGAATATTGGTTTTATAAATAATTACAGCCACTTGACCCAAGTGTGTTAGCTGTGGAAAGAACAACATTCCTCAGACTAAAAACATGCTGTTTTCCATGCTTTTGGGTTGAAATATATTCTCCTAGTGAAAATTTTGAAATTTAAAAAATATGTATTAACCATTTTTAATTGGAACTTTAAACTGTTTTGCTTTAGAGACCTTTGCATTACTGTTTGATTACAAAATTGTTTTAAAATGTGAGATTACGTGAAAAATCACTTCCCATACTTTTACAATAATTACTGAAACCTTTGTAAGTGTCTTCGTGTCACTGGTTAATTATGGAGTCCACTGACTTTGTAGCTGGCAAATGTGGGTCATGTATTTAAACAACAAAAATGATGGGGCATTCCTTTCACTTTCATCTGAGTGACTAATGAAATGACCTCATATTCAAGATTTTTATGGCAACACCCCTCTTTTACTTTCTCTGTGAGGGTCAGGGTTTATCAGAGAAATGCAAACAGGTTGCACTTTAACGTTCAGTATATTACTAGAAGGAACTGAAGTAAAGCTGTGTCCTTTGGAATTGGCAGAGTGGCCATGGTGAGAACCTTCATGTTCCATGATTCCACTGCAGATTGATCTACGATGCCACTCTATCAAATGGTGGAAAATCTTTTTCTATTCCCCAATCTTCCTCTCTTCTAAGGTGAATGGCTCACACTTCATCCTCCTCCTTAGAAATGTGCCCTGAAAGTAATGGATTTTTTTTCTCTTATATTTTCTATTCAGCCAAGTGTTGCTTTCATACATTTGGAAAGTTGTGGATGTTGAACCATAATAGAAATAACCCTTACATCATTCATATCTCAAAGCAGAACTCTCTTAAAACACGAAGTGGCTGCTTTACAATAAAAACATCCAAATTTATGACTTGTACTCAATCTTTAGGGTGGCTTTCTTTAAGAAAAGCAACCAACATCACTGGTTTCTGTTATCACTGAAACCTTGCCTTTTGTGAAACATTTACAGTTTGCTCCTTGAACAATTGCTGGAAGTTAGTCTTCTTCCATTTGTATTCCGCGTCATTTCTGATGGTATCCCTTACTTTCTTCCTCATTCTCCCATCCTAATAGACAGCCAACAAAATCCACCTGGAAGAAATCTAACTTCTTCTGCTACTTCTTTTGCATGTAGTCTCACTTCCAGACTGGAAAACATGAGGAAGAGTCCAGGAAAGTCACTCTGCTGCTGAGGTTTCAGCAGGAAATGCAGTGAATAAGTGCAGCATTATAGGACACAGAATATTTTAAGTACTGCTCTAAAAATGGATAAGAGCATTTTTCTGATAATGGTTGGAATGAACTTTTGGAACCCAAGCAAAGGCTTTTTAGAAAAATTAAAACACAAATCAGATTTCTTCTACACCGTCTGGAGAGAAAAAATGTTCTTTACAAAGCTCCATATTTTGGAAACACTTCATCCTGCTTAAGGAGGACCCATAGGTCTATTTGTTAATACAGAAGTGTGACCTGGCAGTTGAATTCTGGCTGTGTGAATGGCAGTTGAGGCTACTGTTGTTAAGGACACTTGCACTCTTAGAATATTAGCCTAGTCCATCATGGCCACCCTGTAGAGCGCCTTGCAGATGCCCATCTATCAGTGTTGGTTTACTCTATAAAAAGGCTACTTCTTCCTTGTATCCCCAGAACTCACTGCAGTTAGTTATCTTGTCTGCTTAAGCAACATTCATTCAAGTTGTGAGCAGGACACTGGGCATTGGGGGTGATACATGTACACTTGAAATCCTTTAGTGTCTACAATACAATGTGTCCTATGTTCATCACAATTTGAATTTTCCAGGATTCCCTTTGGATTTCACTATACAACAGGAGCAATAAAGATGTGTATTTATTGTCAGTTGGTGAGTAAGTTGAACATTTGTAATATATTTAGTCTAATATAGGTGAGTCTCACACTGGACATTTCTGATTAGTCCGTACAGCTATTGAAAAACACCTCTACTGGAGCTCATGGGGGTGGTTCTACAGAAACATTCTGTGGTCTGAACCTGATCAATTATTTGAGTCTTTCATTCTAGCCATCTTAGTGAAGACATCAGTCAGATCGTTATCCAAAAATTTCATTTCTCCTCACCTCAGGCTGGTTAATTGGGGTATTTTTTTTGTTATCTCTAAATTCTGTGAAGACAGAGACATGCATGGTTCTGACAGTCCAAGGAGAAACCAAAGACTCGATAGAAAATTCACATTTTTAGTTCTCTAATGAATTACTTTGGTCTGAGTTTATTTGTGGTACAAAAAAAAAGACCCAGAAACCAGTGGTTGGTGGTATATGTTATCTTTGCGTCACTGATTTATAAATTGATATTTAGAATATGTCTGGAAAATAACAAGATACAGATAGTCCGCTAGTTATCTGGTTTGTGTAGAGAACATCAGAAGCCCCTAGTGAGTAAAGTCCTGAGTGAATGTGTACTATTGGCATAGGCATAGTCATGTCAAGGATTCCTTAGCCTCAGGCTAAGAAGGATTGCCAAGTTTTCTTTGAGGGATGGAGTGCAGTATTGACAGTATGCGCAAATATGTGCACCACAGCGTTTTCTCTTTGGATATTTATGCCTAAAGACTTCTTCCATGCTGAGAATTCTCCTACTGGGATGAGTTACACCTACCTCTTTGATCCAGCTGTGTACCATAAACCCTGCTTCTTTGTTTATCTGTATGCAATAACCCCACATTTCTGTTCAACTCTATAATAAATATGCTGAGCATATAGGCTTCCTCCAGTGGGAACTTGCTTCGTAGTACCTCCCATTGCTATTTGTCCATCCCAATCCATCAGTGACTGGTGGTATGGTTACTGTTCATCTATTTGGCTTGTGTCTTAGCACCTCATTGAATTTCACCCCCCTTCTCGAGCTAATCTATTTGTGCCATGTATTTGATTTCTCTGTTGCTATGATAAAATACAATGATCAGGGCAGCTTACAGAAGGAATGGTTTATTTGAACTTATGTTTCTAGAGGGAAAAGAGCCCATCCTGTGAGGAAAGTATAGAAGCAAGCAGCAAGCATGACATCAGCTCAGGAAGCTGAGCGCTCACGTTTCCAAATGTAAGCAAGAGCAGAATCAATTTGAAATAGCGTAAGGCTTTATACTCTCAAATACTACTTTTAATAAGGCCACACTTGATTAACCACCCCAACAGTGCCCCCAAGAAGCAAATATTCAAATACCCATGCCTATAGAGTACACGTCTTATTCTAACTACCTGACTTTTGATTTCTTGCTTATCTTTCTTGGAAAGTTAACTAGACTGTTCATAGTGGTTTGTGACACGTAGAGTGACAACTGAAACATGGCTTCATTGATCACAGTGCTTCGTTGTTTTTGTCTCATGTCGCTTTTCCTGAGAAGTGCCTTTACCTTGGAGAAGAGAGTTTGTGCCTTTCTCCATCCTGCACTTCACCTCTGACTCTCTTCTCTATTGCATCATATCTCTTCTTGGTTGTTATGCTCCCACGGACGTTTTCAATGACTCTTAAGACTGAATCGAGAGCCCTGTCTCTGTTCTACCAATATCCCAAGGTTAGACAAATAGTAACACCCTGTGACTGAGGATGTAATTGACTCTGCATGTATACCCTGTTAAATAAACTTATTTGAAAGCTTGGAGCATTGGTTCCTCAGTTTAAATACTTATGAAGGTACTGGATGAGTAAATAAAAAAATGAAAAGTTGGTTCATTGATGACAATAAGAAGGGAAGTGATTATACACCTGAGAAAGATTCCCCTTAGATTGAAATAACAAATGAATTTACTCAGTGGCAGTGAACCAACATTCCAGCTTCCCTATCAGCTAGCACTAACTACAGCAGAGGTATTTACATAGGAGTACATGAAGCACATCATTAGGCAACCTCTAAAGGCAATTTTATAAAGACATGTATGGGTTCAGGGACTTGTATTTTTTTTCAAAAAGCTAGATTTTGCTGTTGAAGAACAATAAGGTTGACTTGCAGCCTGCCANTGAGGCTGGCTATCTCAGATTGGAAGGAGGAGCCAGCCTTTGATAGGGTCTAACTACCACACTGATAAGAGTGATGATCACGAGACTCCAGGAAAAACATTGCTAAAACATCTTTTCTGCTGAAATTCACAGTGCTGCCTGCTTGACTGGGTCATAGCAGGCTATCGAACTCACCTGCATACACAACAGCACTTCTGTAGAGTAGACTTTTAGCTTGAATTCCTCACAGAGGGAAAAACTTGGAAACAACAGATTTTTTTTCCTCTCAGAATTGTGATGCCCATGATATATCAGAGTAGATAAAAGAGAAATAGCACAGTTCTTTTGTAACAAATAAATCTGAATGAATGGTATACTGAATATTATCTCAGTACTTGATTTTATAGCAACCATTTCCTATTTCCATCATACTGAAATCTGGTGCTTTTCATATACTAAGCATGCTTCCGTCTATTAATTTATCTGTATTTTTGTGAATTAAGAAAGAGAGGGAGGAAAGATAAATTGCAAAAGCTCATTGATTAGTTATTATTATTGTAGAGAAATCTAGCCAGGTTCATTGGCATCGACACCTGTCACCACATGCTCCCGAAGGTTCTTTACAACTTGTCAGGAGACTATACTTCTTGAGAATTGTGACTTTCAATGTCTTTAGGATCGCTTCTAAATTTAGAATGACCATATTCCTTACTCCTGTAAATTTACCCTTAAGTTAACATTTTAGTGAAGCCACAAGAGGAAGCATGGGGATGTCTGGAATCTGAGAGAAAGCCTCCCGAAAAGGATCGATTTAAAAAGATCTCCAACGTTCAAAGTTACCAGGTGAAGAGGACTGGGAAATTTTAATGGATGCAGGAGGGAGCAGCAGAGGCATATGAGTATTGAGAGTGGTTCTATCATTCAGTGGGGTACAGCCTAGCAGTATAGAATGCCCCAATTAGTACATAAAAATGCTGACATAAACCGGGCAGTGGGAGTGCGTGCCTTTAATCCCAGCACTCGGGGAGGCAGAGCCAGGCAAGCTCTGTGAGTTCAAGGCCAGCCTAGCTTACAAGAGGTAACCCCAGGACAGGCACCAAAGCTACAGAGAAACTCTGTCTTGAAAAACAAACAAACAAAACAACAAAAAAGTTTTCATATCCCACATGACAATGCTTTAGATTACAATGAGCCATATATGTGAGAGTGGTCCTGTAAAACTTTATCACCTAGCAGTGGTGTAGCCATCTTTGCTTGTGTGTGATACATACAATAATAAAACTAAGGAATGGCACGTTTCTAAGAATATATCTCTGTTGTTTAGGATATGTGGCTGTACTGGGCACTAAGTTGAAGTGAAATTTTAGATATAAATAAATACATTATATTCTAGATAATACAGAATCATATCTGGCAACATTAGTTCAGTGAGATCTTTGTTTTTTTCTGCCATAATATTTTCTACTGGGTAATATTTTTCGACATATAAAATTTCTTGTCATCTGTGGTATCTAAATATCCTAAAGATTACTTGGTTCATGTGTTCGAGTTAAACTACAAAGTCAGGCTTCATACAAATATCTGAAGAGTCAAATGCTCTTGACCATTTGCCTTTAACATTCATATCAATATCATCATTAACAAACAACCAAGTTATTCTGAAGTAAGGAGATTAAATATGACCCAGGAATTACGGTGAAGAGATATAGAGAACAACAATAGGAACAAAGGAGAAAGAATGTATAGTAGTATTTTATTTAAGTTTTAATAAATAAAGCTTGCCTAAAGATCAGAAGGACAAAGCTAAGACACTAGAGATAAAGCAATGGTGGCACATACCTTTGATCCCAGGATTTGGAGACAGAGACAGATGGATCTTTGTGAGTTCAAAGCCACCCTGGGCTACACAAGATCAATGCAGAAACAAGTTCAGGCAGTGGTGGCTCACACCCTTAATCCCAACACTGGGGCGTCATGACTTTACTCTCAGCACTAGAGGGCATATAAAATGGGAGGAGAGAGAGATTTAGTCTGCTTAGTTTGTTTAGCTTGTGGTCATCCAGACTCAGTAGAGGTAAGACTTCTCTAGTGGCTTGGCTGCTTTGCTTTTCTGGTTTTCAGGTTGAACACCAATTTTTGTCTCTGGGTTTTTACTATTCATATTACAAGAATGAAAGTCCTAAAACCTAAACTATACATTTTTGAGTCCGAGGGCAGGATCTGCTTCCAGGGAGAACAAATGCTCTACAAGTCAAAAATTAGAAATTGGAGATTAAAATAAAGCTTACCAAAATATTAGTTCAGATCTCATAAGATAAATGTTCATAGTTTGCTTAACTTAATTACCCAACTTCAGAAGTATTTATAGTGCCAAAGATATGTGCACATAAATTTTACCCAGAGTAGAAAAAAAAGGTTCTTGTCAATATTGTGAAGACAAACATGCAAGACAAACCCTATTTTCCATTGGTAAGCAGACATCACTATGGCTACAAGATGCAACAGGCCTGGCAGTGTTGTCTCCTGCTAGTTCAAGGTGAACAGGCTAAGCTTTCCCAGAAGTCTTGATTTGATATGATAAGCTCAAGTTTCCTTCTCAGCATCCCTGTTTCCTAGTGGCTGTGGAGTTTTGCTTGTGGAGTCCCTCTCGACTCACAAGCTGGTGGAGAAGGGTAAGTATTATTCCCTTTGGTTGTTTTACTGGTACTTCCACCACACTTACAGATTTCTATGAAATCTCAACCTCTAGTCTCCACTCTTTTCTACTCCTCAGGCTGACGTCGGAGACATCAAGAACTGACTGATAAACTGGTTTCTTAATCTCCTCTTGTGTTGCCTCAGCAACAGCTCTAGCGAAACAAATCCATACAACTGTACCAGCTGCTGAAGAAAAACAAAGCTAAGAACAGCATAAGCTGCTACTCCAGATTACAATTAACAGGTGTCTTTGTGTGTCTTTTAAATAGGCATCCATTCTTTATTTAAATTATTTAATACTTACAAGTATGCCAAGTTATTAAACAATCAATTTATGTCAGAAAATTGTTATTTCTTCTACAAAATTCCTTAAACGTTTATAGAAAGAGCGCCTGCAAGCAAAGGACGTTTTACTGTTTTCCTTGGTATGTTCAACCACCTGTTTTTTATAATTAGAGTTGTGCTGACAACAGTAACATTATTGTGTATTTTTATAGGTGCTTTGGTCTACGATTTTGGAATACAAGTTATAGGTCACAAGTGGTGAAGTCTACATGATTCTCTTCTAAAGTAATGTCTGAGCATGGTGTGAAAGGTGAGAGCAACAATTACTTGACGGAGCTGTACGAAGTAGCAGAAAGGGTTGCTGGCTCTGAGCTTGCAAATGATCTGAGGCAGCCCTTGCCTGAGCACTGTTCCACTTTCCTGCACACTCTACTCAGTGTATTGGGTTGGTTTGCAGCTTCCAGATTTTTCGGTGTGAGGTATAATCTTATTCCAAATCCTAGTTGCCTAGTTCCAACTGTTCTCAAGTGTCACTATGTTTGAAATCAGCAGGGCAACAGCTCCAGAGAACTCTGGGAAGGTAGGAGGGGCCAAGCATCTAAACTCAGTAACCTTCTGGCTAATTTAACATTTTAGCACAGCCACCTGTAAATGGGCTCAGACCAAGCCTTCCTAACGTAACCTTCAGGAATTCTTTGACCCCCTATGCTCTTACCTCTGTTGGCCACTTGATCATGGCCTCACGCTCTTATTTCTCACATAATGTCCTCTGATCAGCAGGAAACACTTTGAAGCTGTCAGAAAATACGCTTTTCTTGTTTGTTTGTTTATGTTGGATTTTCTTCACCTGCTGCATTTGTGTATCAGGTGCCCATGGTTTACTCAACTCGGAAGCAGCTATCCTGGCTCTCATGGAATTGGTACTCGGGCTGTCTTGAGTATCTCGTACAATGCCTTGGGATAATTTGCCTTCCTGTTGCCTTGTAATTTGATCAAATAAAATGTCTTTCTCAAGGAAAAAAAAAAAAGAAAATACAGAATTTCAAAACCATATGCACACCTGCAAAGTCTGAAGTCTCATTTCACTGTCCAACTTGGATGTAATTTAGAGTTTAGAACTCTTTCGGTCGTAACGCAGAACTACTTGAAGCCTCTCCGTACAGCCTTGCTTCTTAATTTTCAAGATATTCTCAAGCCCTCCTTTTTAGTTTTTAAAAACTATTTCTTTTAGGTTAGCAAAGACGGTATTGGAACTTTATCATGAAATTTTCATACATATGAGTCATTCATTATCCTTCCTTCCCGTTCTTCCTCATTCCCACTGTCCTCACGCATGCTCCCTCTGCCCTTCCGATTGGATCCCTTCCTGTTAATCCCTACTTCTGCTCCACTATCACATGTATTCTCTTAAACTATTTCCCGACTCCCTTAAAATGTCTTCCTCCCATCTCATTATCCCTTTTCTTATTTCATAACCTATACATGCAAATATATACAAATGCTCACACACATATGCATATGCGTTTTTATACACACATACACGAATTTACATTCCACAAATGAGAGAAAATAGTTTGTGCATTTCTAAGGCGAGTTTATTTTGCTTAACAAAATTCTCGTTTCATACATTTTCTGCAAATGTTATGATTTCACATTTTTAGAACCACTTAAGACTTCATTGCGTACGTGTGTGTGTGTGTGTGTGTGTGTGTGTGTGGTGAATTTTCTTTATCCAGCTGTCTGTTGATAACTAGTTTGGTTCCATTTCTTAGTTACTGTGAATCATGTGACTATAAACACAGACATATAAATATCTGTCTGTAAATAAATGTCAGACACATATGCCTGAGTGATGTAGTTGGGTTCTATGGCAGTTCTACTTGTAGTTTTTTAACAAGACTTGATACTGATTCCCACAGTCATTGTACAAGTTTACATTCCCACAAGCAGAAAAAACAGTTTCCCTCCATATTATCAGCAGCATTTAATGCTTTCGTTTTCTTAAAAACAACTATTCTGACTGGGTAAGACAAAATCTTGAAGCAATGTCAATTTGCATTGTCTGATGGCTCAGGCTATTCAACACTTTTCAAAAATATTTGACAACCATTTATATATTTTTATTTCAGGAACTACCTACTCAGTTCATAGCCCATTTATTGGTTGCTATTTTGTGCGTTTACTTTTTGCAGTTCTTTATATACAGTGGTTACACATTTTTGTGATATGAGATTGGAACTTTTTTCCCCAGTTTATAGGCTGTTTTCCCTCTGATGAAAAATAGAAAGGAACTGGCTGAAATAGAGGAAGGGGTTGGGGAGTAGGAGGTGGATGAGGGATGAGAGAGTGTTATGTAGAGCGAATATGACCACAGTGCATTGTAAACATGCATGAAACTGAGAAAAATTAGAAGCAAATAAAGAAAGGAAAATACTTGAGTTAACACATAATAAAATTATACACATTCAGGAAACACATTGTGTTAATTTTATACAGCTATATATAGTATCATAATTAAATAATTAGCATGGCAAACTTCAAACTTTTAACAATTTTATAATGCATAATAAATGATACATTACTTTAAAATTGTTCTGTTTTACTCGCTTAAATAATCTGTTTGGTTGGAAATGCTGTGCCTTCCTTTCTAGTTTGCTAGCTTATATTTTATTTCAGCCATTAACATGGCTGTGTACTTTGAGCAGGTGTACAATTTGGCGTAACTTCCCGATGGGCAGAAGACCAATTTCCTCTGTATCTCAGGGGTGAATCTGATACTCAGAATGCCAGTGGAAATTACCAACAAGTCTGAAATGGAAGGGTATTAATGCACGCATGAGGTAATACTTTACCAACGTGAGATAGAGCACCAAGATTGTATGTTATCCTCTTGTAGACAACTCTGAAGAGCATTCTATATGATTCTGAAGGTCATCCTAGCAGTGTCAAAGTCTATTCAGTCAGTTACCTACTGATGCTCTCTTTATTATACTCTTCTCATTTCTCTGCATTTGTTCTCTGGGCTTTATTTACAGTTAATTAAATGTCTTTGGATGTTTGGCTTGAGTGTATGTATACCATGTGCTTGTCTGGTGCTGATGAAGGCCAAGAGATGCCAGCTATTCTGGGACTTGAGTTAGAGACAGCTGGGACTCCCATGTGGGAACTGTGAGGGAAACCTGAATCCTCTGTAAAGGCAACTAGTGCCTTTAACTACTGAGCTGTCTCTCTAGCCCCCATTCTCGAGGTATTCCTATCCATACAATTTAGTTGTAGAAAATACAAGGAGGTAGAAAGATTGTAAGAGACGGAGGTTGTGGGAAATGGATGAAACCATGCATTTTTAACATATTCGGGCTGCTACATTAAGAACTCAGAACTGTGATTGTCTGAGTAAGACCTGCGTAAGATCAAGCCAGTAAGTTTTCCCTCATGAATGAGGCAGAGACTCACAAGCTACAAATCCTAGCTAAAGAGCTATTGACAGCTGTTGGTTACGAGGAGAGGGAAAGTCAGGCATTTTTTGTTGTTGTTGTTGTTTAAGGATATGGCTTCTGATAGTTGCTACTGTAAATGGCCCTATATCTGTGTATATATATTTCCATCACAAATTAGACTGAGTTATCAAACAAAAGGTTGGGGAAAGTTGTACAAATGACTTCATGTTTAAGACCATGTTTTACTCTTACAGAGGACCTGGGTTCAGTTCCTAGCACTCACAGGGTGGTTCATAACTTCAGTTTTAGGAGACCTGACCCCTGACTTCCACGAACCCAAGACATGCTCATGGTGCACAAATAAGTATGTGAACAAAAGCATTCATACACGTAAAATAAATAAATCTGTGAGGTAATCCAGACGCCAAAAGACAAATATAATATATACTCACTCATAAGTGGCTTTTAGACATAAAGTGAAGAAAAACTAGCCTACAGTTCACAAGCCCAGGGAATCTAGACAACAAAGAGGACCTTAGTCTACATGGAAAGTAGAAAAAGACAAAATATCCTGAGTAAATTGGGAGCATGGGGATCATGGGAGAGGGAATAGGAGAGGGGAAAAGAAGGGAGGGGAGCAGAGAAAAATATAAAGCTCAATAAAAACAATAAATAAAAATTAAAATATTTATAAATAAATAAAAATGAAGACATGAAATTTTAGAGGAAGTTGGAAGGAAATATTGTTTGAGAAACAGTTTGGGGGAAAGTGGAAAGTGAATGTGATTTAAATATGTTGTATGCATGTACAAACTCTCAAAGAATTAACAAAATATACTATTTAAAGTATCATGGTAACTCAATCATGGGAGGCTTTACTCTTTCTGAGGAATGAATGGGGGTGAATGGGAGGGGAGGTGGGAGTTGGAGAAGGAACTATAGTCGGTATGTAGAATGAATAAAAAACTTAAAATGAAAGAAAACCATTTTAAAAATCAACTTTTTTTTTTGAGAATGGAAATGCTTATGGCCCAGACTTGACTCAAACATACAACGTAACCAAAGATAGCCTAAACTTTATCCTCCTGACTATATTTCTAAAGTACAGCATTATAAGCATGTGCCAAAATAAATTGATTGGGCTATTTTATGTGGTACTAGGGATTACACACAAGACTTCACGCATTCTAGGGTAACCCTACACCCACTGTGCTACATCCCTGGCCCAGGAAGCAACTGTCTTTAGAAAGATTCACGTGGGTTGTTTGAACATGTCAAAACCCACTCTTAAAGCTTGATGTTTTTGTGGGACTCTCAACAATGGGAGTTGGGGGTGTCTCTGACTCTTTTGTCTATGCTTGGGATCCTTTTCTTTCTACTGGGTTGCCTTGTCCAGCCTTGATAAGAGGGTTTGGGGCTAGTCTTACTCTGACCTGTTACTGTAACATGTTCAGTGGCTATCCCTGGGAGGACTGCTCTTTTCAGCTTTTGTTTCTGACCGGAAAAAGAGAAGGAGTAGATCTGAGAAAGAGAGAAGGTAGAGGGAGGGATTGGGAATTGTGCATGGAGGGGAAACTTCAGTCAGGATGATAGGAAAATTAAGAAAAATAGATACAACAACCATGAACATGACACAATGTAATAAAAGTAGATATGAAATCCTGGTCTCACTGCTAGTGGCCCCACAGTCTGTCCCAGCCATACATCTGTCACCCACATTCACAGGGCCTAGTTTGGTCCTGTGCTGGTACCTTTACTGTCAGGCAGGAGTTGGAAGGCTTGGCAAGCTGTTTCAATGGGTGTCCCCATCATGGTTTTGACCTCTTTCCTCATATTCTCACTCCTACTTCTCTTCAACTGGACTTTGGGAGCTCAGCCCAATGCTCCACTGTGGTTCTCTGTATCTGCTTCCATTAGTTGCTGGATGTAGGCTCTATGATGGGCACTTAAGAGAGTCATCAATCTGACTACAGGGCAAGGTCAGTTCAGGCACCCTCTCCTCTATTGCTGTTCCTATTGCTTCTGGCTTTTTGGGATCCATTCTCCCTGGAGGGATACCTTGTTTAGCCTAGACAGAGTGGGAAGGGCCTTGGTCCTGTCTCATAGCAATGTGCTAGACTTTGTCGGTTCCTCATGGGAAACCTTAACCTCTCTGAAGAGAGTATAGTGGGTAGGATGGGGAGTGGGAGGTGGGGAAGGTGGAGAGAGCAGCAGGAGGGGAGGGAGTGGGAAACGGATTTGGCATGGAAAAGGAGAAAAGGTAGGTTTTTAAAAAAATTAATTAAGCTCAAAAACTGGAAAAAGTAGATATAAAAATAAAACAAACTGAACAAATTCAAATGCTCAAAAAGATAAACCAAATTGGGTAAGACATCTAAAATTTGTTGTTATCAAATATTAAGTTGTGAATTGAGAAAACTGGATAGTGAAATGAATAGAGCAAATGGAAGCCTATGGTTAAGTGAAATCCTTCACTGAAAATCCAGACTGACTGTGGGAACTAAGCACCAGTTAGGAAAACTAAGGCATTGTACTTTACTGTCTTACCTTCTAGACTCTTGAGTTAATGTTGTCCCCTCATCAACTGTGTCCTAACTAAGTCTCAGTCATAGGGATATGGTCCTCTGATTTTTCTAGCATTCACTTGTGATAGGCAAAAAATAAATTAAATCCTGGAGAACTGTTGAATAAGAAGAAAAATTTACCAAAAGATTTTGTTCAGAGCAGTTGTCTCTAAAACTTTGTTTGTTTGTTTGTTCCACGAATTGTTTCTTTATACTTCCAATAACACTCTGTGATGAGTGTAAAAGTATGCAAACTCTGTCTTCTTGTGTTTCAGAATAGGACACGACAAGGAGACCCAAGACCAAGTGGAAACAGGTGTTTAGAGTGTCTCACGAGCATGGGAATATATCCTCCCTTCTCAAGAGAGCCAGAATGGTCAACAGAACTGTCCTCATCTAGGTCTTAAAAGTGATACTGTGGTCTGACATCAGAGATCCTGTATGCTCTGCTGCATCTAAGTGTAAGGGTAGAGATGCCTTTTGTGCTTTTTGGTGACTCAATGTCATGTATAATTAATTTCATAAATGTAATTAGTGAATATTGATTTGCTGAGAGTAAAGCAGAAAAGATAAGCAAGAAAAATCTTGGCATAGATATTAACTGACAGTTTATAAGGAGACACAATAAACACATGGGGTAGGAAGGTTACTTACCATTGCTAAGATAGATATATATCTCAGAAACAAGTAACAATAAAATACTTTGTCTTGATGCCAAAAGGGGTGGCAATGTTTTACAAGAGCAAAAATATAGGCATACAAATTCCTTATGTTGAAGTCATTGCTTGATGTTCAAAGATACAGAGGAATTTTTTTGAAAGGGAATTCTATAAAGACCTGAAAGTGACTTCAAACTTTTTGGAGTGGCTGGCTCTCTCGGTGATTTTACTTAAAGGAATTTCTTCTAAATAAATGGATTAGAAGCAAAATTAAGAGACTTCTCTTCATTTTCAGAAAAGGAAATATGGAGAATTCAGGCCTAAGACACACCAGAAGTATAATTTGGATTTACTGGTCAGGACAGGCCAAGAGAAAATAGAATATCTTAAAATCTCTAAGCAGGTCTTTACACGTGTTAATTACAAAATCTAATTGCACCAGGAAGGCATGATAGTTTAAATACTTCCAAACCCAGAAGGCATTAGGAGGGAATAATGGACACATTAACCCATTCAATAAATGAACAAGAGAAAATCAGGACTGAATTTTGACCAAATTAGAACTGGATGGAGGGGGGAGGACCTTGGACCGCCCACAGGGCAAGGAACCCGGATTGATCTCTGGATTGGAGAGTGAAGGGGAGGGGAATTGGGGGGGGATGGGTTAACAAAAATTAAAAAAAAAATAAAAATTAAAAAAAATATTCTGGTCTGCTTGGGGAATTTCTATAGTAAAGCTGCTTCTATTTAACCAGATGAAAATATAGATATTAGCTTGTATTGAAACTAAGAACTTAGATGTTATTCCATGCAATGCTGCTAGTTTTTATTAGAGTACTCATTTTAGAATTAACACACTTATAGTCAATCCTAGACATAGTATGAGACTTAAATAGAAGAAATAGAAACACGCACTGGAAAGGGGGAGAGAATGGAGGGGCAAGAAGAAAGAAAGAATGAGTAAGAAATGAAGTAATTTAAGGAATGTCTTGAATTTTCTTGTAGTGGCTTTTCCTGACAACCCAGGAGATATGAAGAGAGCCAACAAAAGTACTTTAAGAGGAGACTAGATAGACACAATGCATCCTTGACATTTGGAGGGTTCCTATGTGCTGCTTTCAGCTAAGGAAAATACAAATCACAGAGATAAAGCACCTTGGTAGATAATAAGGGATTCATGGTGCTTCAGCTTCAGTCTTGGTTCTGATGGAAAGTCACAGAAACACGTTTTCTGATATCCTCAGATTCCAAACACGCTTCCAGAAAATTCTGCCATTCTGTTTGATCAACTTTGAAGTCTAAAAACTTAAGTTTTCTTGTTGGTGTTTTATTTTTAATTTTTTTTATGAATCAGAATCTGTTTCTTGGACTGGATCAGACTGCTTTACATTTAGTGGTATCCAGTGAACAAAAACAATAGGCTTTCTTCCTGGGCCATCTTCAAAATGCCTTAATAGGAAGCAAATGCTGCCTTCTCCATGCGTATGTGTTCAGTGCAAATGTTTACTAACTGAAATACAGAATTCAACTCAAGAGCTCTATGCAACAAGTATTGCCAAGGAGAACACATCCTTAAAGACTTTTAGCATTTGACTCTTGGAGAACACTTGGGAGAACTTGATCCATGTCCCCAGATTGTGATGGTATTTCTACTTAGATAGGTGTAAAAATAGAGAATTAAGAAAAGGCCAGGGAAGAAAAAGTGCTGAAAATTTGTGAGAAAGAAAAAAATGGGCAAAGGGAAGAGACAATAGAAATCCATAAACAACTAACCAGTCAAAAGACCCATTTGTTGTCTCACACTTACAACACAGACAGCAAATTCCATCCTGCACAACTGATTAATTGAAGGAATGACTCTGCCAGGAAACAACAGGGAGGCAGGGTAAAGAACTTACTGTACTCTTTCATGTAGCCAGAACTTGTACCTTGTGGATGCAAATAATGCCAACCTCTTTCTATGTTACCTTACTTCCTCATCATTTCTAAGAAAAAAAATCCTGCTAAATTTCTCATTGGCTCTACCTAATGATCATCACCTTCTCACAAAACCAAGACCTCTCCTCATTTTTGCCATTACTTCTTCAATCAACCGTCTTTTAGCAGAAAGCATGGCATCTGTTCAGCCTGTAGCCTGCTAGTCACATGACCTGATTCTGTTTTTCTTGTAGGCTTTTCCTTATAGAGAACCATCCAGAAAGCTCTTTGGTGGATTTGGATCCGAGATTAAAGATACGTTTTCATGGTGTCATCTGTTAATTGCCATCACAGCTTGACATGTGTGTGGGAAGCCTAGAGCCAACGAGGGTCAAGGACCAAAATGTAGCTCAGCCAAAGCAGATCCCAGCAATTACTGCTGCCAGGTGTTCCTGCGACCCAGTGATTCCTAAATAAAGAAATATCTCCCAACTTCTGAGAAAAAAAAAAGAGGTCTCTTTTCCACCACCAATCAACACAGATTTTCTAAGGTCATGTCAACATTGAAATAGAAGGTGCTGCTGGCTCACACCTGTCTTCAGATGGTCACAATGAATGTTTCCTTTCAGACATCCTAATGCTGGCACAGGAAGCGATTTCTTATCATTGCTTGTTTTTATTTTGTCTCTAGTGGTCCTTTCAGATGATGGTGCTGTTAAAAATGAATTTCTAATTAAACTTCCCATAGTATATTAGACTAATCTACACTAAAATGGGCTCTTTTGTGTCTTTGAGACACAAAGACAATTGAAGATTCCTTGAAGCAATCTGTGACTGTAGTTTCCCAGGCACTGAAGGTAATTACTAGCAGGCCAATTTCTGGAACGGAGCAAATAAATAAATAAATACAAATATAAATGCCATGTTGCATCTTGCTGTGTCAGGAACAGCCTTGTTTTGCATTCCGCATAAAAGCAGAACAGATCAGTGGTCCAGCTGGCTTTCCAAATGAATATGAAAAGCCAATGGAGATACCCTCATATCCACTCCTTCAGCCAAAAGCTTGTCAACTGGAATTTAGAAAGTCAATGGGGTTAAATTCTCCCCATAAAATAATGAGGAAAGTTATGAACAACACTTCCATTTATGCTCTGTGAATATACCTACTAGACTGCCAAGTATGCAAGAGAACAACAACTTCCTAAAAGTATTAATCACAAGTCACTAGGAGCAGGGTGAAAAAAAAAAAGGTAGAAAAGGAGAACAGAAAAGGATATTTTCCCCTTTAAGAGGTGCATGGTGGGAATTTCCTACCATGCAAACTGTCTGCCTCTAAAACATGTAAGAATGATGATTATACTGATGAGCCTCTTTGGGCCTTGATGTACAGTGATTTTATATTACATAAAGTTTTCGTACAAGGCAAAGCTGTGACTACCATCATCAGAAAGATGTTAGATAGGAGTAGCCACAGAACCCCCACATGTTGACAACCTGAAGAACAGGCTTTCTTTGATCAAGCAAATTGCTATTGTGAAGATTGAGAAAAACTAAATTAATAACTCTTGGAGGTAAAAGCGAAACTCCGGCCAGTAGGACATTAGCAGATCCTAAAAACTGGGTGTTTTGCCTGCATGTATGCTTGTGCACCAACTGTGTGCAGTTCCCACAGAGGCTAGAAGAGTCCATCAGATACCCTGGGATTCAAATTGCAATTGTGAACTGTCATTCAACGATGGTGCTTGGTGCTTGGAACTCAACCAAGATCCTCTGGAGCAGTAGTCAGTGCCCTTGACTACTGAGCCATCTCACCAGTCCTGGACAAACACTGATAATATAAAAAATGAATAACTGAATAAAAATAAAATTTGGTAAGACAGCAGGCCACTGCAAGTCATGTCTCACTAATGGAAGTATAAATTTCTATAGCCACTTTAGAAAACTCATAAAATATAAACTATAATTGACTTCAGACCTTCTATGATCCTAGCCTTCACCCTAGGAACATGTTCAATATAAATACTCAATGCATGTAAGCCCAAAGACATGCACAGGTGAGTGTGCATCGAGGCTGTGTATACGGATCTGAACATGGGCTAGGCCAGGTGTGATAAAATAAATTTGTGCCCAGCAATTCCCTTCGATATAAAATGACCATAGAGAGAAGGAGGTGCTCCTGGGTGCTGACGATATTATTATTTATAAATTGTCATGCCTGTGTAGATGGTAAAAATTTCAAAAGATACCACACCTAGATGTGGTGTTACAGTTAGTCAGTAGCTTCTGACAGGAGAGAATCATTTTTTTCCAGGGTCAATCTCCCTGATAGGACCCAACTCCAAGTAGTAAGCTTCAACACATTTACATACAAGTGATACTGAAAGATTCAATAGCATGTGTGTATATGTGTGTGTGTATGTACGTACATACATATCTCAATTATAAATAAAAGGAAAACATGAATCAGAGAGGAGGTTGGGGAAAATGGCAGGAAGGGAGAGAAGGAAGGAAGAAATAATGTAATTACAGTACTTGTGTATGAAATTCTCAAAAAATGTTTTAATAAAAATGAAAATGAAATGATTCTTGACAAATGTGGAAATGATAATCTTCTCAGCATGATTTTCAGAAACACAGTCATCTCCTCAGAGAAAGAGCATATAAAAAGCATCCAGAAAAAGGATATAAAATTATATATCAAAATGAATAAGAAAAGAGATAATAATGAAGACCAGATGGTTATAAGTCACGTAGAATAAAGGGCTCCCAGTTAATGTATATTATTTATTACATTTAGTGATATGTTAAAACTGAAAGTCACAATAATGGATACAAAATACATGCATACAGCAAATGTTAGTCATTAATTAAAAGAAAGAAGACTGATTCATATTAGAGCATGGGCAGATCTCAAAGATATTCTGCTAAATTAGTGAATTTAAGGTTATATATCCTTGATTCGAATGATACTATGGTCTAAGTGTGTGATATCTTGAAACCTACAAGTTGAAACTTCGTCCCTATTGTGATGGGGTTCAGAAGTTTGGCATTTAAAAGGTGATCAGATTATGGCTTCAAAGCATTTGTCAGAAATCACTCTTATAATACAATCCTGAGAGAGAATGCCCAACCCCTCCAACGTTAGGTGACATCATAGAAAGATACCATATTTTATTCTCAAGACAGTTCCTCATCTGATGTTATGTACTAGTTGCTTATCTCTCTTGTACATTTTTCAATTATTTAAGGAGTTTTGATACATGAATAGTGCATTTCTACATAGTTTCTGCCCTTTCCTCACCCTTGAAATTTCTACCATACACCTCCAAACTCATTCTCAAATTTATGACCTCTTTAATTGTGATGTAAATGAAGTACTTTTGTATGAAGTACTTGTCTATGAAGTTATCAACAATAAATGAATGGTGCACATGCATGCCTATATAAATGCAGTTTGATGATTTCCTTTAATGTTACTCATATGTATATTTGTTTAGGATTGATCACTTGGGATTAGATAGCCTAACAGGGGGGTCAACCCTGGAAAAGATCAATTCTTACTCTCTCAGTAACAGTTGATTGCCTGTAGCTCTTTATCCATGTTGGTATATTAAATGCTGATGTCATTGTTCAACTCTTTGTTTAGATGACCATATTTTTAAGCTTTAGTGGGTGCAGCTTTCCTGCCATATGGTAAACATCCTTGTCTTCTGGCTTTAAAAACCTTTCCATCCCCATCTTCTGTGCTGTTCCCTGCACCTTAGGTGTATGACTTGTTGTAGATGAATCACCCAGAGCTGTCAGTATTGTAACAATAACTAACTGAACCAACTGAAAGGAAGAAGGTTGATTTGGAACCATAGCTTCAGAAAACTTTCAGTCTGTCGCAGTAGTAGGAACAGCTCCATCTTAGGCAGCAGGAATGTCCAGTAGCAGCTGGGACCACAGCCAGGCTTCCCTACCAAACTCTTCCATCCACAGGAGGAGGTAAACATTCAAAACATGACCCGAGAGGGGCAATCCATATTCCAACCACCGAAAAACGAGTCTTGCAGAATATCGGTCATGTTTTTTTTTTCCCAATCTTCTAGGCAATGTGAGGGAAAAAAAATTGGTTGTTATAAGTCTTGATTGTCTCCTTGATGTTATTTTACAATACCAGTCTAAATGATCTACTGTGGTTTATATAAAATACCCAAAATAAAAATTGAGAAAGACACAAATTGTTGACACAACCTTCATTCCACTCCACTGGGATTTCTGATCCATTCATTTCCTTACACAAACACTTTTAAAAATCCACGTGGAGCATGGTGATATGGAAACAAGTGAGTTCCTAAGTGAATATGCCTGTGTGGTTTGTGAGTGATATAGAAAGAAGTGAATAAAGGGCGGGGGTAGGATGGAGCAGGGGAGGCAGGAAGGGAGGCAATTTGCTACTTATCTCACAAGAAGCAATTTTACCGTTCCGGATGTATGTGAGAAAATGTGTTAGCCTAACCTCTGCAGCTACAAATAACAGGTGGATTGCTTTCATCCATAGACAGTGCCAACAGTTTTCTGGCTACATTTTTCTGCCTATTTTTGTATGAGTAATGTCTAGAAATGCTAGATTCACTTCTCTTGGAATTGTGCAAATACACAAATCTTTTCCTCAAAACTTGCCTCTTAGTTAACAAGCCTATGGCTGTTTCCTTTCCCCTACTCAATTTTAGACCTTGGCAGGAAATGCTTGGTCTTATTCTTACATTTTAAAATGTATCTGTAGAGGGCTTTTTCTGTTGTTGTTGTTTGGGATTTTTTTTTGGTTTTGTGTTTTGTTTTTTTAAGATAGACTATGTAACAGCATGTCAATCCTGAAACTCACTCTGTAGGACCAGGTTGGACTCTAACTCACAGATATCCATTTGCCTTGGCCTCCCAAGTGCTGGGATTAAAGGCGTGCATCATTACCACCTGGCTTATCTGTAGAGTTTTAAGGCAAACATTTTAGTAAAAGGTCATTAGCTATTCTGAAAATTTTTTCTGATGGTACTAAGAAATATTTAGTGCTAGCAACATAATCGATCAATTTTTTTTAAGGTATAAAAACCCAAGTTCAGAATCTCAGTGCTCAAACCGAAAGGCAAGAAGTGGTGGCACTGACCTGTAATGCTGACAGTGACCTGTAATGCTGACAGTGACCTGTAATGCTGACAGTGACCTGTAATGCT
>LOEQ01001197.1:296069-309017 GCA_001685075.1 Bramus lutescens
GCCTGCAGACATACACACAGACAGAATATTGTATACATAATAAATAAATACATGTTTAAAAAAATTTGCTAAAGGATTTTCCAGGAGACCTGGGCAGGCTTCTCTGCATCCAGATTGTGCTCGACTCCCAAACCCTGGCTAGGCCTTGGATATCTAGCTGGCAGGGGCTGTCTTCTAAGACAGTAATATCACCATCCTTTTGGAGCGTTATGATTCTCCTGAGGTGGGGACAGTGGGCTAGGTCTCTGCTCTTTTTACCATTATTGTCGTTATTTTTATTTCATTTTTTTGAGACGGGATTTCTCTCTAGCTTTGGAGCCTGTCCTGGAACTCACTCTGTAAGATCTGCCTGCCTCTGCCTCCAGAGTGCAGGGATTAAAGGCATGCACTGCCACTGCCCGGCTTAAATTTTTTTTTGAAATAATAATAAAATTACATCACCCCAGCTTCCTCCTTCCAAACTTTCCCATATAGCCCTTCTTGTTCTCTTATCTATGCTCTCTTCTTGGTAAACAGGACTCCTTATCCAAGAGGACTAGGTAGGACTTGCCATCAGGGAAACTAGTTCTACCCACTCTCTGCCCTATGGTGTGGAGGAGTCCTGTGTTCTGCTTGCCTGCCCCGAGGGAAGGATTTCCACATTTGGACCCTTTGGGCTACCTGTTTGGCTGTGTCCCTGGGGGCTAGAAGTGTTGAACGTCTAGTTCCGGGACAGAAAGCTCAGTGTGTTCAGGGCCTCAACCAGCCCCGGGAGGGGGCTGTCTAAATCTCAGAAGCTGAAAAGCACTGAGAACACTGAATCTTGGTGTTTTTCAAGGGAGGGAAGCCTTGGGGACAGATCTCCTGGACTTACCTGGAAATTTCAAATTATGGGCATGGAATTGGAGAAGAGAAAGGCTTAGCCTAAGAATCTGGCCTGTCAGAGAAGGACCTATAGGGTACTCAGAGGAGCCTGTCTAGGAGGGGCCTGAGTTGGGTGGAGTGGGGCGGTAGAGCCCTGGGAGACCCGCCCCTTGAATACATCTCCGGGGCCTCAGCACTCAGGACAGTGTGCACATTTGGGCAGCTGGTGGGAGCATGAACAGCTCACAGATGGGAGCTGCGGCCAAGGCTGCCTGGCTGAGCTGCTGTAACCAGTCTGGGTTGCCACTCCAGCCATCGGAGGGACCACGACTGGTGCAGGCGGTAGTACTGGGCGTGTTGTCACTTCTGGTGCTCTGCGGGATCCTGTTCCTGGGTGGAGGACTCCTCCTCCGAGCGCAGGGCCTGATAGCACCACCAACTCGGGAAAGGCACGCATCCCCTGAGGCCTAGCCTGGTGCCTGTGGAGGGGATGACTCCTAGGTGTCAGCCTGTCTTGAGAGGCTCAGCTCCTTCTGTGCCCTCCAGAGCCCATTTCTGTGGAGCACAGTGGAAGGTCCATCCCACAAACTTCTGTCTCCTGCACAGGTGAGAGCCGTGAGGCATAGGGAATGTGGGGGTGGGGCTGGGTGGTGTGGGCGCAGTGATGGCCTGTACTCTCACCAAACCAGACAGCTGCTAATCCAGGGTGGGGCTGGAGGGTCCCTTTGCCTCTGATCATCTCTCCCACCCTGACCTCTACAAACAGACAGCCCTTGTGCTCCTGCGCGCATAAAGGAAGAGACTGGCATGGCCTGGTGATGGGAGTTCTTTTCTGGTACCTGTGTGTTTCCCCATCCCTGCATCTGCCCAGTCCAACGTTCAGTGTGCTGGGCTCAACAGGACCCTTTGTGCTGGAGACTAATTCAGTCTGGCCTTGGCTATCAGCTCGCTGCTCTCTCCTCCATGAAGCCTTTATTCATGACGGAATTGGGCAAACTGGGGCCAACCAAGCTGAAGGTGGAGGAGGGGAAGGGGAGAGCCTTCACTTCCAATGGAGAGGAATCCCTGGTTGTTTGGGGGACCCTTGCAGGTAGAGAGGTATGGCGAGGCCTCCTCCCCTGCCCCCTCTCCCTGGTAGCTGTGCCTTGGGGGTGGTGACAGTAAGGCTTCTGGCAGGAGCAGATGCTGCAGGAAGTAGAAGTGAGGGCGAGGATCCAGCTGTGGGGCTGTTTCTGGGTCTCTGTCTCTATCTCTCTAAGGATGGGAACCATCTGGAGAGAAGGGCCTGGTGGCCAAAGGCAGAGTAACCCCAGTCCAAGGCCACCTCAGACTGAGCCATGAAAGGGGGGTGCTGTGTGGGATGCCTGGGGACTTGTGTGAGAGACTCTCACCCCTCTTCCTCTCAAGTTACCACCTTACCACCAAGAAGGCAGTGGTGCAGGGTGCCTGTGAAGATGACCTGGTGAGGGGCTGAGGGTGTGGGCAGGTGCAGCTAAGCAGCTGTGAAGCCGACAATGTATGATCCTTGCTTAGCAGCTAAGGGTTTGGCACTGGTCCTGGCCAGCCGTGCCACCCTGGCCTTCAAAATGGCAAATTACATCAAAGATGCCTCCCCCATTGCCTTGGAGTGAAGATAGTCCAGGGCAGGGCAGTGTGTGCGTGTCTATGCATGTGTGTGAGCGTGCCTGTGTGTGTGCGCACTCCTGGCATCAGGGTAGTGGGCAGCAGAGCCCAGGGAACTGGCCCCACTCACTTCCCTGGTGGTGGGCCCAGAGAGCTCCTGACCAGGTTCCCCTGAGCCTACCATCTGATACCCTCTGCTATGGTCTCCCTTCGTGTGTTTCCCTTCCTCTCCTCCGTGGAACAGAGGCTCTCTAAATCCCTGCAAACCCCTTCACTGGCAAACAGAGAAGCTCAGCCCAGGAGACTGAGCTTGGAACCTGGAGCCCCGCTGTGCAGTTCCAGCTCTGCCACGCCCCTGAGATGTCATGTGGGACTCCAGCTTCCAAGCTCAGTCTCCTGGGTCTGCTCTCCCTCTGTTTCCCCACAGCTCTGTAAGATGCTGGCAGGAGACATGGCTTCCCTTTCCGCCAGAAGGGAGCTGTTACAGGCACACATGCAACATGCAGCTTGACCTCAACCCTAAGCGTCATTGTCCCTGACCCCTCTTGTCCCTACTTCTTTAGTGGCCTTGCCAGATACCATTTTGGTCCTAGAACAGTCTTCAGATGCCAGGAGACAACTCCTTACCAGCTGGGCGCAGCTTTCCTGGTTTGAACCTGAGGAATGGGGAGGGCCTCAAAGGATTGCTAAAGTATACTTAGATGGGAAAGATACAAACCAAAGATCTGCCCAAGTCCCTGTGGTGTTAGGGATGTGTGGTGAATTCTCCAGCACTGTCTTGTCTGCTCACACCCAGGACTGTGACAGAGCTGGGAGAGGGGGTAGGCCAACTTTCCTGCCTTTGATGTCCCTTGGACTCAGTGTTTGGAATGGATATTGCATGTTCAGAAGTTCGCTACAGATCTCTGATCAAGGCTATTAGGTGGGTGGGGGAAAAAGAGGGGTTTCTGCAGTAACTTTTCAGAGTGGAAAGAAGGGGGGACTGGAGGGGGTCTGAGGGACAGAGGAGTGGCACCTTGGCTCCCAGTGCATTCTGTTAGCCTGAGCCTGTGCGACCATGGCTGGGGCAACCGATGGACTGGCACCCTGCCCTACCCTGTCAGTCTGATCATTGTGCAGGGCCCTGTCTGATCTCAGCTGACTGCCCAGCTCCCTCCAGTTACAATAGGGGCACCATGTCTTACAGATGCTGGAGTCAGCTGTGCCTCTCAGAGAGCTCTCCCTCCACCTGCCAGCACACCAGGGAACCCCTGCCACCCACCCTCACCCCAGTTGTGATGCAGATGATGGGCTGAAGATACTTGGACTGTGGTGACTCTGCTCTCTGGGATCCTGGCACTCAGTGCTGCCTCTGATCTGTTCCCTGACACCCCAGGTGGGTCCCGGAGACCCAGGCTCCAGGAACACTGAGTCTACTTGGTGACTGCTGTCTGCTCTGGGCACTGAAGTGACTTTACACCCCAGCCACTTGGACACTAGTGTGTCCTCTGCCCACCAGGCCCCTGTGGACATGAGTGAGGCGCCTGTCCTGCCTGATTCTCGACAGTAGTGTCCTACAGCCCAGCAACCTGTTGTGACCTGCTGCCGCTGAGAACCACAGGTTAGACCCTCCCATTTGGAGAGAGCATCAGCCACCCAGCAATGTGCCATCACTTTCCATGGCTTGCTATTAAACAGGCCAGCAATACAGTTCTGAGTGTGTGGTCTGTTTCCAGCCCTTGACCTTGGGATTCCTAGTTTGTCTCCTCGCTCCCCTTCCATTTTCCTGCTTCTAGCAGACTGTTTGTTTGTTTGTTTCTTACGTATTTAGTTATTGAGATAGGATTTTACTTCAATAGCCCAAGCTGACCTGAACTTACTGTGTGCTCTAGGATGAACTTGAACTTGCAGTAATCCTTCTACCTCAGCCTCTCAGGGATTACAGATGGGGCCACACAGCTGGCTTAGAACCAACACTTTGTGAGGGTGGGTGTGACGTGGTGACTCTAGCGCCCAAATGTGGTCGTGCCCTGACCTCTTGGTCAGTGTGATCAAGAGTTTGGCTTTATTCAATCTCTGACAAGAGCTGGGGAGGGACACCTCTTCTATGTGGGTCCCATAGGTGCACATGTTTGAATGCTTGCTCCCAGTTGATAGAACTCTTTGAGAAGGATTGGTAGGTGTGGCCTTGCTGGAGGAGGTGTGGCCTTATGGAGGAGGTGTGGCCTTGTTGGAGGAGGTGTGTCACTGGGGGTGGACTTTGAGGTTTCAAAAGACTTGAATTATTCCCAGTTAGCTCTCTCTCTGCCTGGTCCTTGTGCCTCAAGATGAAAGCTCTCAGCTACTGCTCCAGCACCATGCCTGCTCGTGAGCTGCCATACCCTCCATTCTGATGGCCATGGATTCATCCTCTGAAACTGTAAGCCCCAATAAATGCTTTCTTTTAGTAGTTGTTTTGGTCATAGTGTCTAATTATAGAAATGGGGAGTTATTAAGAGGGAGGGGAAGGGGAGGGGATTTCTTTGTTTCTTCTGTAAGCACCTCTTGATTCTCTGTGCTCACATCTGATGCTCTCTGGAGCTGGGCACAAGGAAGCAAAGGAGACAGTTTCCCCTCAGGGAGCTCTCAGCCGACTGGAGAGTGGGGCTCAAAGACTGAAGTTAAAATAGATCACAAGCCATGCCCAGGTGGGGAGAAGCCAAGTCCTCAGCGAGGGAGCTGATGAAGGCCACCTCGTAGCCCTGGTGCCTGCCTGGCGGCCTGCACCTGGTGGAGGGAGAAGAGCAGCCCAATGAGGAGGGGGTGTCTATGGGGTGTGAGCCCCTGGGCAAGGGAAGTCAAGTCAGGTGGCTGGAGGCTCTCACTAGAGACCTGGACCCTTAGTGGGCGGAGCACATCCAAGGGTGGACCTGATGGACATGAAAAGGCAGCAAGGACGTGATGGTCAAAACCCTGCACAATGGCTGTCACTGGAGCCCAGGATGCAGACTTTGTCAGTAGCTGCATGGGAGGGGTGAGGGCAAGACGGGAGGTGGACGATGGCTGTTCCCTGATGTCCCAAACTGAGGTGATGGGTTGGTTATTCAATCAGGACTGACTTTTCAGGTCTGACTCACAGAAAACAAACTGCTTGGTTTAGAGAGAGAATATACTGACCCACTGAAGAGAGAAGTCTGAGGACTGGCAAGCTTCAAGAGCGTCCCTGCAGGCCGGCTTTGGGCAGTGTTACCTAGCAGTCGACCCATGCTGCCTGGGTGTGCACTCTGGTAGAGCGTGTAGTGACTGAGGCCTGAGAAGGTGCTTGATTTCTGTGGTACACTTCCCACTCCCTCATCTTCAGGAAAATAGGAGATGACTCAGGCTTGGGTTAAGAAAGAAAGAAAGAAAGAAAGAAAGAAAGAAAGAAAGAAAGAAAGAATCTTTCTTTTTTTTTTTTTGGTTAGGACAAAAAGAAGTTCACACAGTTAAGATGAATGCACAATGTGCTGCCTTCACCTGTGGCCTCAAACATGTCAGATAGCAGCCAAGTCCTGCGTCTGTGGTGAATGAACTCGAATCACTGTTCTCCTGAGAGTATAGAATGTTCCAGACCTTGGTCACACTATCTATCTGCTTGACTTGTGGCTGAGAGATACCACAAACTACAGGATCCAAAGCAGGGGCCTGTCTCCTCACCAAGCCCGGGCCTGCTTGATTGTGGAGCAAACCTAGGCTCTTGGCTACCAGAGGGGCATAGGTGGAGGGGCCTCTGCTCTCAGCTCAGCTCCAGAACATCTCAGGGACAGTTAGCTCCTGGACTAGAGCTTAGTAGAGAGTTCTGGGCCATGATAATACTAAAGCCATACATGAAACTTGGGTGGGTCAGGCTGAGGCAAAAGGTCAGAAGTGCCTGGTGTACTGTCACTTAACTGAAGCCCAGTGCCTTGAAGGACATCTCTTTGTGTTAGGTGAGTGCTCTGCCATGCACCTGTCTCTCCATTCTGCTCCCATGCTGTGGGCTCTCATGCAGCTGCAGTCCATGGGCCCTGTGGGATAGCTGACCCACGGGTCACTCTGTGTCTCACAGATATGACCCCTCCCTCTATTGAGAGCCCATGGTCACCCTGTTCTTTCAAGCGCTCACATAAAGCATTTTTTATTACACTTATTTAATGTGTGTTTGGGGTGTGTGTGAGTGTGTGTGTGTGTGTGTGTGTGTGTGTGTGTGTGTATGCATCTCAGGCACACACAGAGAAGCCAGAAGACAACTTACAGGAATTGGTTCTCTCTTTCCACCAGGTCCCAGGGATTGAATTCAGGTCGTCAGGCTTCGTGGCAAGTGTCTACCCACTGAGCCGTCTCATGGCCCATCATACAACCATTTTCCTAAAGGTCTCCTGATCCATGACCTCTGTCTGCCCTGTCCCTTAGTGCCTTCCAGTTCTGATTTCACAATCCATTACTTCAGTCACTCTTGCTGTACCCTAACTTCATTTCTTCCATAGAACCATTCCAGAAATCCTTATCTCCAAATGACTGCTGCTGTAGTCTGCCCTTTGACCTGGAGTGCACGAGTGACCTCAAATAATAGCATGCCTCTGCTAGACTGGCTAGACTAAGCCTGGCTGCTGGGTCCTCTGAGTCCTCACCTCTGCTCCACTCTTCCAGAAGGTTCTCCCCCTTACACCCTCCTCAGGCCTCCCTGTCGCAGACCTTGAGACTCCTGCCAGCCTCCTTCACCCCACTTCTTCAGTTGCCCTTCATTGGCTCTAGTGCCCCAACACTCAGGTTTCTTCTGCCTTAAAATAGCCCTGCTCACCCCCACTACCTCCTCCAGTTACTCTCCGGCAGCCAAGCCTCACAGAGGATCGACCCCCTTTCCACCCCACTCTCTGAGCTCCCACCTCCTTCTAGGACTTTGCCAGGTAGGCCTCTCCCTCTCCACCAGGGGCCACTTCTCAGGCTTTGTGTTGATGCCCTTCTGGCCACTTCCTTTGTCACTGCCCCCTCTTTCTGCATGAGTCCACCCTCCCTCCACTAGCACTTTGGAGATGATTGGAGACTGTGGGTTTTGGGGTAGCACTGGTGCCCACCCCATGTCTGCTCCTTACTGTGCTGTGCCACCTAAGTTCTCCACCATTTTAGGAAACAGGGTGATGGCAGCAGACACTTGGAGACTGTCTTAGTCACTGTTCTGTTTGTGAAGAGACACCATGATAAAAGAAATCATTTAATTAGGGGGTGGCTTACAGTTTAAGAGTGAGTCCATGACCCTCATGGTGGGGAACATGGCTGCAGGCAGACAGGCATGGTGCTGGAGCAGTAACTGAGAGTTTACATCTGATCCACAAGCAGGAGGCAGAGAGACAGGGCCTAGTGACACACCTCCTCCAGCCTTCCCAAACAGTTCCATCAACTGTGGACCAAGCATCCAAACATGAGAACCTCTGGGAGCCATTCTCATTCACGGCAGCACAGTGACATGGCATAGGAGTCTGTCCCCTGTTGTGGTCAGGCACCTGTTGCCTCACGTACCTAGCTGGGCTTCTGGTTCTCTGCTTGTGCCCTGGGTCTTGTTTTCCTCCTGCCTGCCTTCCCTCTTTAAAACAGACCAGGACCAGCATCTGTTTCTGTCTCTCAGTGATTCCTGCCCAGCTCCTCGGGGTTCTGTCCTGTCCTCCTCCTAGCTGACCCCTTCTTGTGCTTCCCTCTCCTGGTGCTGGACTGACTCACACTCTCACGGTAGCAGGCCAGCTTCATCTGAATCCTGAAGCCTTGCAGAGCTGTATGGAAGAGCTGCCTGGGAGCCACTACCCCAGTGCTAGAGAACAGAGCTCCCAGCCCAGAGGGCCCCGTTTCCATGTGAAGGACATCACTTGGACCTATAAAAAGAGGTGTGAAGTATTTTCAGGTGGTGACCGCACCATGATAGGGCGGCGTCTGTGAGGGTGGTCAGGGAAAGCCTCTGTGGGAGGTGACATTTTAGTTGAGACCTGACCCATGGGGAGACCCAGCCAGGGAAGAGCCAGGACATGATGTTCCTGTCAGAGGTCCATGCTAGCAATGAGTCTGCCCTGTCTGAGAGGCCAGTGTTGCAGACATGGGAGGGCTTGGGCTACAGCTGGCAGGAAGGTGGTTCCGAGTACACCCTCCCCCAGAAACAGCCCTTGCGTGCTTTTGCTGCCTCTGAGCGGTGCCCTGTTACTCCTCAGCTCCTGTCCTTCCTCCCTCAGACCATGTCCACAGCCGTCCTCCCCCCCTCCCTCAGACCATCTCCACAGCTGTCCTCCCCCCTCCCTCAGACCATCTCCACAGCGGTCCTCCCCCCTCAGCTGGGGCCATCTCTCCACCTCTTGTTGAGTTTTGCTCCGTATCCTATCACGAGCCTTGTCTCTCACCAGCCCCCAAGTCCACTGGAGCTTCTGAGTCCGCCATTCTCCACTGATATCATGGTGTCTTTTATTTTTCAAAGATATATTTTATGTGAATGAGTGTTTTGCATGTGTATATGTGTACTGTGTGCATGCAGTGCCTGTGGAAGCCAGAAAAGGCGTTAAGATATCCTGGAACTATAGTTATAGATGGTAGGGAGCTGCCTGTTGTGGATGCTGCAAACCAAACCCAGGTTTTCTGGAAGAGCAGCATGTGCTCTTAACCACTTAGCCATCTCAGGGTGTCCTTCAAAGGAGCACCAGCAACGCTACTCACGCTCATAGGCTGAAATCTCCAGACCTCCGCAGTCCCCGAGCTATGGCCACACTGGGTCCCTGCTCCTCCTGCTTCCCCCCTCCTTCTCCCTGCTAAGTCCTATGGGCCTTTGAAAATGCTGCTCCCACCCCAGCTGCGCTCGCAGGACTGGCTCAGGCCTCATCTCGTCCTTCAGGTCTGGGGTGTCCCTTCCTTTCTGATAACCCCCAGACAACTGGGTTCTCTGTCAGACGTTCCTCGTGGGGGCCCTTGAGCCTCCCTTCATATGTTCAGTTATACACTGAGTGTGTTTACTTCAAAGTTATGTAAGGCCTGGAAGAATAGGGCCTTTGACTGTGTATGTACACGGCTGTGCCTGGTGTCTGTGCCTGGTGCTCATGGTTGTGCCTGGTGTATGAAGTTCATGTTTGTGTGTGGTACACATGATGTTCAAAGTCATACCTGGTACGTCATAGATGCTCAGTAAACGTGTTGAATGAATGAATGACTTTTACAGAGCAGATAGAGAAGCATTCTTAACCTGCCCACATGCTGCAGACTGCTTACCCAGCCTTGTTCACCACCCCCTTAGCTTTCAAGATGGGACCCAAGTTGCCTGATGTCTTCCTGGCATATGTCCTGATCCCACTTCAGCTCAGGGTCCCATTTCTTGCCCAGTTCCCACACCTCAGCCTGGGTGGCTCAGCTACAGGGAGGGCACCAGCCCTGGGTCTTTCAGACAAGTTGAATGCTTGTCTGAAGGCATCTGTACCCAGGATAACCAGGTCCTGGGTTAAGCCCCAACCCACTTCAGTGGGCCAGCTCTAGGTGATGCCAAATAGGGAATTATGTGGCATTTAGGAGGCACTGTGGTCAAAGAGAGTGAAGCCAAAATGAGGGTGGCATTGGATCTCTCTTTTGTCCCGAGAGAAAGGAAGGATGTAGTCAGCCTTCTGAGTTCTATGCTGGGGTGTCTAAATCTGTAGGCGGAGGGCCATTTGTCCAAGGGGACACTCCCAGTGGTGGCTCTTTCTCCTCTTTTTTTCTTTTTTTAAAAAGAAGAATCTTGTTACAGAGCCATGGCTGGCATTGAACTCACATTCTTTTCTGAGATTACAGGTGTGTGTCACCATGGCCACCCTGACTCCATCCTTGCTGCCAGCCGCTTCTTGCTCAGTACACACAGAATACCACTAATGTCCAGGATGTACTTGAGGGAAGAATCGAGCAAGGCTTCCAGAACCCCTGGGATGTCACACAGCCAGCTTGTCCCCTCTCATGTAAGTTTCCCTGTTGTTTCGGCCTCACTGTCTTGCTCTGTGGTTCTTCTTGGTCTCTGTGTCTCATGTCGGATGGTGCCTTTGGGTCCTCAGCCTGCGCCTGTGCCATTTCCACAGGTGATGCTGTGCATCACTCCCCTCCAGCCCTCTCTCCTATTTCCAGGTCCACTGGCCTTTGATGGTCTGTGTGGACCGTCACTTCTTCAGGACTTTAAGGCCATTCCTTACGTAACAGCTACTCTCAAGATGTGCACCTCCATCTTGGACTGGATTTATGGTAAGAGCCATCTTATTAACTAGAAACTTCTCTGCTCAATGCCAGCTCCATTAGGAAAGGGTTTTTTTGCTGTTCTAAAATATTATTATTATTTTATGTGTCTGTGTGTTTTGCCTGAATGTGTATGTGTATACCATGTGTGGACCTGGTACCCATAAAGGTCTGAAGAGAGGGTTGGATATCCTGGAACTGGAGTGGTGAGCTACCATGTGGGTACTGGGAAGTGAACCTGGGTCCTCTGCAAGAGCAGCAGGTGCTCCTAGTGCTCTCAACCACTGAGCCACTGTCCATTGATCACAGGGTGGTGAGAAGGGAGACTATAAATGTGTCGTGCTTTCTTAACTTTCTCAAGCAAGCAAACAAAACATTACCTTCCAGAATGTGCTAGAACCTACCCAAGGCATGCTGGAATGATCATATGCTACCCTGATGTCAAGGCCAAAGACTCATGGCGGAGTTAGTTGACTTGCATACTTTGTGCTCTGTCTTTTGGATTTGGCATTAAGGACATTTTGTGAAAACAAAATCAAGTTCAGAATGTTTCCAGCACTGTAAGTTCCCAGGATGACAACTCTCAATGGAGTTCAAAAAAATAACAAGCAGCATTTTTTTCTGTGTGTGCAGTCTGGGTGTCCCTGTACCTGGGAGAGCATCCCAGAGGTTACAGGACCTTTGCGTGAACTCAAAAGCCTCAAAGGCACAGGTGGGTGCAGAATAGTTTCCTACTTGTTGGGTCCCAATTTTGAATGTATCTTTTTGTTTAAAATGCCTTTATCACATACTAAATGTTACAGGGATTGTAGGAGAAATGGACTAAAAGTAGAAGCAATATTTCATCATTTGTTATTTGAGAAAATGGATGAATATTCCAAAACCATTTGGCAGGAAGCAGAGGATTATGGCCCAACTTCCTCCCCTAGGGGGGCAAGGCAGAATTTCTTCAAATGGGTTCCAAACTCCAGGACTCTAGTGAGAATCACACAGGAATAAAAGGGTCCCATTGTCTAATATTTTGGGGACTGTTGGGCTAAGCAGTCAAGTCCTGCCCACTATGCCTAGCTCCCATGCCAAAATACTAGTAAATATAAAAGCAAGATTGGGAGGCTAAAGCAGGAGGATCTTTTGAGCCTAGAAGTTGAAGAGCAGCCTGGGCAGTACAGCCAGGCCCCTGTCTTTAAAACAGAACAAGTGGTCGTGGTGTTATATCTGCTTAGTCCTGGGACCTGGGATGTGAGTACAGGAGAATAATGAGCTCAAGGTTGTCTTTGGCCATACTTTTAGTCTGAGGCCAGCCTAGGCTGCATGAGAACTTATGTCATGAAGCCACACCAGGGACTGTAGAGGTGGCTCAGCAGTAGAAAGCAGAAGACCCAAGTTTGGTTCCCAGTGCCCATGTTGGGAACCTCAGGACTGTTCGTAACTCTAGCTCGAGAGGGTCCAGATGCTCGTCTAGACTCCAGACTCCAAGGATGTCAGCACTCATGTGGTGCACCCCCACACACTCGCTTAAAAAAAATCTTAAAAACTCTAGTGAAACAAACAAACGAGCAAATGAGTGTATCTGTTGTGTGTCTGTCTGCTTTGTGTGTTATGTGTAGGAGGAGGAAAGAGAGATAAATCATATTTCCAAGTAGATTTGACCAAATAATTATTTTCCCCTACTTTATTTTAGACAGGTCTCATTGTGTAGCCCTGGCTGACCTAAAACTTACTGAGTGACCTCTCCAGCTTTGTACTCATGGAGATCCACCAGCCTCTGCCTCTAGATATTCTTTATTTTGGTGCTGGGACTCCGGTGAGGGGGGATAGCTGCTTCGTGCTCAGCAGACTCTCTGCTACGAACCAACTATGCCTTACCTTCCTTCCTTCCTTCCTACCTTCCTTCCTCCCTCCCTCCTTCCCTCCTTCCTTCATTCCTTCCTTCCTTCTGCCTGCAGGCCAGAAGAGGGCACCAGACCTCATTACAGATGGTTGTGAGCCACCTTGTGGTTGCTGGGAATGGAATTCAGGACCTTCAGAAGAACAGGCAGTGCTCTTAACCTCTAAGCCATCTCTCCAGCCTGTACTTGCTTCTTTCTGGTCTTGATGTGTAGTCCTGGCTGTCCTAGAACTCACTACATAGACCTGGCTGGCTCCAACCTGTCTCCAGAGTGCTGGGATTAAAGGTGTGTGCTACCAGGATGGGGAACCTCCTTCAGCCAATGGCCTTTGAGAGGCTGGATCAGGTGAGGTGTGGCTTTGGGCACCAAAAGGCTAGTGGAACTGCCCTCTCGGTCTCTC
>LOEQ01001197.1:309040-319346 GCA_001685075.1 Bramus lutescens
ACACATGGATGTTGGACCCTTTCCTCGTTGTGATCTGTGAGTTTCCCTTTTAATAAAGAAAGTAAGCCCTCCCTCCAGCACCTCAAAATTTACTTTATTTATTTTGACAAGGTGTAATGTAGCCTAGGCTGGCCTCCAACTAGGAAGCTAAGGATCCTCCTACCCTCTTCCCCCAGTTGGTGTCAGTGTCTTGGGTTAGCTGGCCTTGAACTTGCTATGTAGCTGAGACTGGCCTTGAGCTCCCGATCCTCCTCCGCTTATACTTCCCAAGTGCTGGGAAGCATCACCATGCTGTGCTTGCTGATTTTCCAGGAGCAGCTTCTGGGCCTCATCTGATGAATATGCTTTGGTAAACATTGTTCTAGAACCTTCCTTCTGGAAGAGAAGGAAAACTTTATTTAAAAAAAAAAAAACAAAAAACAAAAACCAAAACCAGATCATTCCACTTTGGAGCACACAACTCCCTACTTTTGTCAGAGCAACAGTTCAAGACTCACTTTATTTCCAGAGATTGTAATGTCAAGTTACTAAATTTAAGTCCTTTTCCTCCCTAAAGAGCAATTTAGAAACATATTTCTGAGCTGTAACTTAGACGAGACAGTTTCAGCACGGAGCAATGGCCAAATGTGTTCACCAGTTTTATATGGGATGCAAATGTCCTGGAACTTGGTTTTTGCTGCAACGATCTCCCCCCAAGTTCCCTGTGCTAGGTGGTTCCGGTTCTGTTATGGAAGCTTAGTAGAAGCTGACTGTTGTTCACAAGCACGGTTGTCACAAAGATAGTCCTTTCTCCTGGGGCCACAGCAGTCCAAGCAACGCTACTGACTAAAATGAACTGACCTGGAGCCTGAGGATCAGTGCCTGGCTCTTCCCCAGGGCTCAGGAGCTGGGGGCCAAAGGAGGGGAGAAGGCTTGATTGACTTGCCTGCTCTGTTTCTGAGCTGTGACTCTGTCCTCTGTGTTATGGTTCAGCCTGTCCTGCTGCTGGCTGTGTAGCTGGATGAACACAGGGCAGGATCTCATGTAGCCCAGGCTAACCTCAAATTCACTTAGGTAGCTAAGGATGACATTGAGATCCTGATCCTCCTGCTGAGAGCTGAGAATGAAGGTGTGTGCCGTGGGGATGGCCAATCTTAGTTGTCACCTTGATTCCACCTGGAATCAACTAAAATTCAAGCCACTGGCACTTCTGTGAGGGGTCTTCATTCCTTCCTTTATTCTCTCTTCCTCTTTCTCTCTCTTTGGCTTTTCAAGGCAGGGTTTTTCTGTGTAACAGTCCTGGCTGTCCTGGAACTCCCTTCGTAGACCAGGCTGGCCTTGAACTCACAGAGATCCATCGGCCTCTGCTTCCCGAGTGCTGGGATCAAAGGTGTGTGCCACCACCACCACCCCTACAAAGGGTTCTTCTTGATCAGATTATTTGAAGGAGAAAGATCAGCCTGTCCTCATTAGGATTTCTATTGCTGTGCTAAAACTCCATGGACAAAAGCAACACGGGAAGGAAAGGGTTTATTCCAGGTAACATCCATCACTGAGGGAGTTCAGGGCAGGAACTCACACAGGGCTGGAACCTGGAGGTACAGAGGCCACAGAGGAACACTGTTTATTGGCTTGCTTCTCATGGCTTGCTCAGCCTGCTTGCTTAAAGGTCTCAGGGCCACCAGCCCAGGAGTGGCCCTGTCCACAGTGAGCTGGGTCCTTCTAGGTTAATCATCCTTCAAGAAACTGTACCATGGGCTTGCCCACAGGTCCATCTGGAGGGGGCCATTTTCTCAGTTGAGGGTCCCTATTCCAAAATGACTTTGACTTGTATCAGTAGAGTAGGACCCTGAGTCTGGGTGACACCCTTCTGGTGGCTGCCACACAAAAGGAGGAAAAAAAGTTTGCTTTTTGCCTGCCTCCCCTCTGGAGAGCAAGTCCTGTTGGTCCTTCACCACTGTCAGAAGCTGGCTCCCTGGGTTTCCAGTGTAGACTGAAGGCTGGCAGCTCTCCAGGACTCCTCCAGGGCTCCAGGCCCTATGTGGACTGCAGACACATCCAGCTTCATGGACTGAGTAAATGTTAGATTCCCTTCAAGGAACTCCCTCTTCAGTTGAGATAGCCATTGTTGGACCACCTGAAAGCCAATCTAATAAATCCCATAAGTACATTTTTATTCTATCAATTCCATTCCTGTAGAGAACCCTGCCTAATACAGCCAGCAGGCTTGGCTTGACCTCCTATATCTGCCTGTTAGTGCATGTGGTCTCTAGGTTCAGGGTGTGGTCACCTCCCCAGACCTGGGATAAGGGAGAAGCAAGGAAACCAATTTCTCTGAACATAAGAACACTTTCATGTAATATTTGAAAAAATAAAAATGGATGTAAAGATGCCCTGTCATGGATGCCTACCAGTGGATGTAGATGTGGGCTTGAGGTCCTGTGTTTGGACCACCCACCTCCCTGGGCAGGCCCTGCATTGATACCAGGTCCATCTGTGCTCCTACTCCTGTAGCTGTTCCTGCTGTTGCATTATTATGCAGATCACCCCTGCACAGTGGGTTCACTCCCAGTCCAACATGCTCTGGGCAGAGCTGAGAAGTGTGGGCAGCACCTATGGGGTTCAAGCCATGTTAGAATTTAAGTGTCTCAGGGATGGTACTGGACAACAGGACTTTGAAGAGGTAGTGGAGGCTCTACCCTAAAGAATGGATTATGGACATAGTTGTCTCTGGAGTGGCTTTATTACAAGACCAGCTCTCTGCCCTGTACCTCTGGCCTATTGCAGGATGAGGCTCCTACCAGGTCCTCATGCTGGGCTCTCAGACACCCCAACCTCTAGGTAAGAGAGATATAAATTTCTCCTTCTTTCCTTCTTTCTTCCTTCCAGATTTATTTATTGTGCATACATGTGTCCTTGCAGGCCAGAAGAGGGCACCAGATCTCGTTAAGGGTGCTTGTGAGCCACCATGTGGTTGCTGGGAATTGAACTCAGGAACCTCTGGAAGAGCAGTTAGTGCTCTTAACCCCTGAGCCATCTCTCTGGCCCATAAATTTCTTTTCTTTATAAAGTATCCAGTTTGTGGTACTCTGTTACAGCAGCAGAAACTAGACTAAGGGTCTGTGCCAAGAGGCACCTCAGTGTCCTGGGAGGACATTCAGGCTCGGGCTACCAGACCTTTCTCATTAGGAGATGGAAGCCCAGAGTTGTGTATGTGTTCTTCCAACTTCGTTTGCATTTAATTTTTCTGCTAATAAAACAAAAGTGATTCCAGTAAGAAGATGTGAGCCACTCCAGGCTTCCATTCGTGGCCTGAAGCTGACCCCCCACGCTTCAGGCGAGTGACCGCTGGTGTCTGGCAGGCCAGTCTTCAGGTTTCAATCCTTCCCGCACATCAGTGCCAGGTACAGAATGACCTTCCGGAGTGGTCTCAGTTTTCATTCAGCTCCTCCTCCAAGCCTGCTGGTCCTGCTCCTGTTCTCTGGGATGAGACAGCGCTTGCAGAGACCAGATCTGAGGCCCTTCAGACCATCTGCAGCCCTTCAGATTTGAGTATGTGAAACAGAACGGCAACGTTAGTTCTTCAGTCTTTATTTTATGAACATGGGTGATTTTCCTGTATGGATGTCTGTGCCTGGTCCTCTGGTGTTGGATCTCCTGGAGCTCGAGTTAGAGATGGCCAAGAGCAACGTGTTGATGGTGGGACCTGAGCTGGGGTCCATTCGTCTGGAGGAGTGGCCAGTGCTCTAACCACTGGGCAATCTCTCCAGCCCTCTCTCTTCAATCTTCTTTGGAGTCACATTCTGTGTCTCAAAAGTCTCCTAGCACTGAGAACCTCCGTACTGGGCACGAGGCAGCTCCCCCACTCCAGAGCACTGCCTCTGAGGTGTCCTCAGAAACTCCCCTCATCATCTCTGCTGCCTCAGCCGCTCCTCCCATCTCATCCCCACACCCTTCTTTCAGACAATAGCTGCAGGGCATCCTGACAGGCTCCCCTCCTCCCTTGGCACTCAGTCCCCAGCTGGTTGATGGTCACCCCAGGCGTACACGCGGCTGCCCTCACTGCACACGTCCCTCTGGGCAGAGCTCAGGGGGATAATTGGCCTCTCTGACAGGGCCAATGGTCCCTTCCATCTGCGTCTCCAGATCTAGCTTGCAGGTGCCCCCAGAGTAGGGGTGTGGGGAGACGTTAGGGACACATCTTGAAAAGTGACCCAGGGTTAGGAACAGGAAATGGTTTGTGCCAGCTTACACTTCCATATTGTAGTCCATCACTGAGGGAGGTCAGGGCAGGAACTCACACAGGGTGGGATCCTGAGGCAGGAGCTGATACAGAGGCTACAGAGGAACACTGCTTACTGGCTTGCTCCTCATGGCTTTGCTCAAAACTCCCAGGGCCACCAGCCCAGGGTTGGCACTGTCCACAGTGCCAGTGAGCTGGGCCCTTCCATTCACTTGCGAAGAAAAAAAACATCTCTTACACTGGGTTAAACAGTTGCCCGGTGGCCCGGTGCACGCCTTTAATCCCAGCACTTGGGAGGCAGAGGCAGGTGATCTCTGTGAGTTTAAAGCGAGCCAGGTCTACAGAATGAGTTCTAGGACAGCCAAGATTACACAGAGAAACCCTGTCTTGAAAAACTGAAACAAAACAAAACCAACCAAACAAAACAACAGTTGCCACATGTGCTGGCTGGTTGTGTGTCAACTTGACACAAGCTGGAGTCATCAGAGAGGAAGGAGACTGAGTTGAGGAAATGCCTCCTTGAGATCTAGCTGTAAGGCACTTTCCCAATTAGTGATTAGTGGGCTCAGCCCATTGTGGGTGGGGTCATCCCTGGGCTGGTGGTCCTGGGTTCTATACGAAAGCAGGCTGAGTAAGCCATGGGGAGCAAGCCAGTAAGCAGCTCCCCTCCATGGCCTCTGCCTCCAGGTTCCTGCCCTGTGTGAGTTCCTGTCCTGACTTCCTGTAATGATGGACTAAGGCCTGGAAGTTACAGACCCTTTCCTCCCCAGCTAGCTTTTTGGTTGTGGTGTTTTCTCACAGCAATAGAAACCCTAAGACACCATGTTACATCAGTTTAGCTGGCTGGTCAGTGTGGCGGAGGGGCCCCAGGGTTGGTTTGACTATACTTTGGGGTCTGGTTCCTCTAGCTGACTTTCCAGCCTGTCAGCACACACCGGAGACTGGCGCCCTCATGTGGTCTAAATGGCACAGTGCCTCCCAGGGCTGCTGCTTTCTGGTGTCTGGAGGATGGGAGGGAGCTTCTGGAGGTTTCTCTTAGGAGAGCCTGGAAGTGGCTCTCTAAGAAATCCACAGCAAAACTCGGATCCAGATGGGATTCTACACCCGTCCTGAATTTGATGACCCACAGCATAGCTGAAGCAGGCAAAAATAGGGATGATCTTGCCTGTACAGCCGAGACTAGGCGAAGTCCTCAGCAAACAGACTGTAAGTGTCGGTGTTTTTGCATGCGTGCATGCCTGCAGTGAAACGAAATGTTACAGCCCCTCAAAGAGGAGGAACTCCTAGGGCATAGTTGCTGGGGAGGCATCTGAGGGCTAGTGCTGCCCTCTAGTGGGTGCTTTGGGTGGCTTGCAGGTACAAGCTCTGCCCAGGTGTTACCTAGGAACTAGATCAAAGACACACTCCTTCCCCTCTCCCATCTCCAAAATCCCAGACCTGAGTCCTTGCCAGCTGAAGGTTTTTAAAAGGAGTTAGCCAGCTATTAGCAGGCCTGGCGGCCATCGAGGAAGCTTTGGACCCTCTTGTGCTCCTGGTAACGCACTAACAGTTAAGGAAGGGACAGCATCATGATTGTCATTAAAGTACTACGTGCAAGGGAGGAGCTGGAGGAGGAGGGCTCTGTTGAGGCCCACTAAAGGAGAGCCGTTACCTCCATCATTGCTTTATAGAAGCATCTTTTCATTCTTCTTTAATGCTTTTTTAAAACTTGTGTTTTATTTGTGTGTGTGCCCGTGTGTGCGTGTGAGCTCACATGTGATCCATGGTCTGTGTGGAGGCAGTAGGTTCTCTCCTTCTACCATACGGGCTCTGGGGTAGACCTCAGGTTATCAAGCTTGGCAGCTGGCACACTGAACTATGATGCACAGGGTCTCATCTTGTAGACCAGGCTGCCCTTGAACTCTGGATCTACCCTTCCTCTCACGGGCTGGGATTAAAGCCATGTGCTGTCATACCCAGCTGCAAGATGTGCAACCCCAGAGTCTTCCTGGGCACAGCTCCTGATAGAGCTTCACTTGAGTGTCCCCACTTTCTGAGTAAAGTGTTGTGGAGTAATCTTTTTGTACACAGTGAAGATGTGTCTTTGCCAAGGTGCCTTCTGATCGCTTTAATAAAAAACTAAAGGGCCATTAGCTAGGCATGAGGTACAGGGGGGAGAGCCAGACAGAGTGAACTCTGGGAAGAAGAAGGGCTAGGTCACCAGGAGACCAGGAGAAGCCAGACAGACACGGAAGGAGCCAGACACACAAAATGGGGTAGAGGTAAAAGCCATGTGATATAACGTAGGTCAATAAAAAATGGGCTAAAACCAGGTGGTGGTGGTAAATGCCTTTAATCCCAGCACTCAGGAGGCAGAGGCAGGTGAATCTCATTGAGTTCCAGGCCAGCCTGGTCTACAGAGTGAGGTCCAGGGCTACACAGAGAAACCCTTCCTCAAAAAACTAACTAACTAACTAAATAGGTTAATTTAAGTTATAAGAACTAATTAGGAACAAGCTTAAGCTATCAACCGAGCTTCATAGTTTCCGTGTCCTGATTCTGGAGCTGGCAGGAGGGACAGAAAAATTTGCCTGCAGTAAAGTTTTTCTCTCCTCATTACTTTCCTTGCCCCTACCCTCTGCAGATTCTTGCCATGTTGTCTCAGGGTTCCTATTGCTGTGGAGAGACTCCATGACTATGGCAACTCTTATAAAGGAAAACATTTAATTGGGGTGGCTTACAGTTCAGAAGTTCAGTCCATCATCATCATGGTGGGATGAGGTAGCACACAGGCGGACAAGGTAGCATGCAGGCAGACATGGTGTTGGAGAAGCCACTGAAAGTCCTATATCTTGTATGCAACAGGAATTAGTCTGTCTCTCTGGGCAGTACCTTGAGCATATATGAGACCTTAAAGTCTGCCTCCACAGTGACACACTTCCTCCAACAAGACCACACCTAGTCCAATAAGGCCACACCTCCTAATAGTACCACTCCCTTTGGGGACCGTTTTCTTTCAAACCACCATGTATTGGTGGGCTGTGGTGGAGACAAGCCCTCTTCAGAACCACAAAACCCAATATGTGTTTTGTGAGCTCTGTCACCCAACAGCCAGCACTGAAGATCATGGCAACACAGCAGGCACAGCCTTGCACTGGATGTGCCAGCCTCATGGGCTGCTGGGGCTATGGTGCAGGGCTCAGAGTCTTCACCTGAACCCACAATAACAATACAAGACCTGTCTTATGGTTCCATGGTTATGAAGAGACACCATGACCAAGGCAGCTTAGAGAAGAAAGCATTTAATTAGGGGCTTGCTTATAGTTTCAGAGGGTGAGTCCATGACCATTGTGGCAGGGAGCATGGTGGCAGGCAGGCAGGCATGGTGCTGGAGCAGTCTCTGAAAGCTTACATTGTGGTCCTTGGGCAGGAGACAGAGAGTTGTAGCTGGGTCTGGTGAGGGCTTTGGAAACCATAAAGCCCACTCCCAGTGACACACCTCCTCCAGCAGAGGCCACACCTCCTCCAGCAAAGGCCACACCTCCTAATCTTCCCTAAACAGTACCATCAACGGGGAACCAAATATTCAAATATATGAACCTATGGGGGCCACCCATTCAAACCATCATAAGGATCCCAGTGTGCTAGGACCTGGGGAAGAACTTGTCGAATGGCAATGAGACCATGACTCACATTGCCCAGGATCCCCTCCATCCCTTGGTCCCTCTCACCCCCAGGGTTGCCCCACTGTCAAATGACAGCTCACCTTCTGAAATCCAGTCCCCAGTTTCTCATTCAGACTCTTTTTCAAAGATGAACTTGCTTGGCTAACAGTGAACTGCTCTCATTTTTCTTAGGGTGGTGGTGGGGCAGGCTCAGGTCAGCCACATGCTGTCTCAGTTTCCCCATACAGTCCCCAGAAGGGGTACTGTCCTCACTAGGCAGAAGGTTGGGAGCGATCTCAGAAGTCTGTTAGTGTACACAGAGCTCAGTGCACAGGTGGCTCCTGGGAGGAAGGGTGATGACATTCTCTGGGTGCTTCCTAAGGGTTTTCTCCATGGCCGTAGCCTCACAAGAACAGTGGCTTAGATGCATGGCATCTTAATTTTCCTTCTTTTGCTGGAAGGGCTGTGCTAATCAGGGTCTTTGACAGCAGCTCTCTTGGCCCACAGACTAATGGTCGAGTTTGAGCAAAATTGGCTGACTACCTTCACCTCCATGTCCTATCTAGAGAGGGACAAGATGAAAAGGTATGTTCTCACCTGTTAGCACCTTGATGTCCAGTGCCTAGTCAGGTGACTGCCCCTGATGCAAGGGTTGCTGGGAAACATCATACCTTAAGACAAATCTTACATAGCCAGGGCAGGCCTCAAATTCCTGGTTCTTCTGCCCCCACCTCCCTCCTAAGTACAGGTGTGTGCTCCTGGCCTGGCTTAATTATTTTTACAGAAGGAAACAACAAGTCATGATGGCTCACATTTGTAATTCTAGTGCTTGGGAGACAGGAACAGGAAGATCATAGTTCAAGGTCATCTTTGAGCTACGTAGTGACTTTGAGGCTAGCCTAGGCTACACATGGTCCTATCTCAACAAACGAACAAACAAAAAGAAGAAAAAGAGGAGGAAGAGGAGAATAGAAGGCAGGAAAAAAAAGGAAAAAAAGCCGGTTATATCAGGCAGGGTGTGAGACCCTTTGACAGGCAAGCGTTAGGGAATTGGGAGAGGAGGCAGAAAAATTTCAAATGCTAACACATATGCAAGCAATCCTCAAGCCACCATGTTACTGCTCAGTTAAAAATAAACCAGAAGAGGGCACAGCTCAGCAGTAGTGAGCTTGCCTATCATGTATAGGCCCTGGGTTCAATTCCCAGTGCTGCAAAAACCAAACAAAAGCCCTGGCCCATACAAGAGCAACAGCACACTTGAAAGCACTCTCTTGGCCGCAGAGCTACAGGGGAGCTGACTCCCTGTTGTAAAACTAGCTAAAGATTAACTGGGTAAATTCACAGCAAGAGACTTGGTTAGCAGCCCTGCTAAACATGGTTCCACGTTCCAGCCTCTGCCTGTAGCAGAGTTCCAGCAGTAGCCATCATCCCTTCAGTCGGCCTAGGAAGGCAGAGCACAGTTCTCATGGCTGAGGTCCATGCCAACCTAGACAAACAAACAAACAACAACAACAACAACAAAAAACGGTAGATGACAAAGCCTGGATGGGACAGGTTGTTTTTCCCAGCCATCCCTTCTGGAGCCTTCTTGAGCCACCCTCTCCCTGAACTACTTCGCTAAAAGCTCCTTTTAAAGGCCTGCCAATTAGAGAAGCTTCCTTTGGTTCTTTGTCTGGCAAGGGGCTGTAGGAGAGATCCTCACCAAAGGACTCACATGGTTCTCCGGGTCTCTGATAACGGGGTCTAGACTCAGGCACCCATGGCCTTTGTTCCAGCATCCTGGCTGTCCAGGTGTAGAGCCAGGGCAGAGTTAGAGAAATGGGAAGGCTGGCCCTACTCTCAAGGACCAGCAGTGTGTCAGCACAGCCTAGCGTGCATTGCTGGGCTGAGTTAGCCAGCCAAGGCTCTGGACACTCAGAGTCCTGACCCTGACCTCCCCATCCTGCCCCAAGACAGCCTGTTCTGAACACTGTGGGCGCCCCTTCTGAAGTACACGGTGTCCTTTGGCGTCCTCAGCATTGGTCAACATTCCCATAAAATATGATTTCCTTTAGCTCAAAAATGTTTTTCTTAGGGCACAGCCAATCCATCCACCCCTCAGTGTTCCTCCTAGCAAGGACCTTGTAAGCAATTTTTATTACAATGAGATAAAGACTCTGGCCACAGAGCAAAAGCAGTCTGCTTCCTGCAGATAGTAGGGGTCAGATTTCTCCCCACACCCGACTGCCTGGAGTCTTGATCACACAGCATCTCTGCCACCTTTGTTTCCCAGGGCCAAGCACTTCAGTTCTGTGTGTTGGCTGGGACTTTGAACCAATGGCTTCCCACTTTGTCTTTGGAAAGGAGCAGGCTGTCATTAATAAAATTAAGTGTAACATGAGGGTTGGCTTGTTGGGGTTTCTGTCCTGCCCAATACCCCACAGCCGGCAAGCCCCAAAGA
>LOEQ01001197.1:346433-363640 GCA_001685075.1 Bramus lutescens
CTCCTGGTACTCGCGCAGCTGCCGCGCCATGTCCTGCTTGGCCTGCTGCAGGGCGGCTTCCAGCTGGGCCAGCTTGTCCTTGGCGTCCTGGAAGGCCAGCTCGCCTTGCTCCTCGGCCACCTTGATGTCCTCCTCCAGTTTCAGGCACTGTAGCCCGGAGGTCAAAGGTAAGCAGACAGTGGTTGGGAAAGGCTGTGGGCCAGGCCTGAGGTTGTTGCTGTCCATGTGTGTAGCTAAGCAACACCATTGCTAGTGTGGTAATGGGTCACAATGTCCTAAGAGGGAGCTCCCTAAGATCTGAAGAGGAGGGAAGTCCCATAAGCCACCAAAGGAGTTCCTGCTGGAAGCAGAGACTTAGGCCTCACTCCTCTCTTGCTGTGTAGTTGATTGGGCTTGGGCAGGAGTGAGGAACTGGTTGTGCATGGTGGGGCTTTCTGCTGTCCCAGTAGCTCTGGGCAGAGCTCACATGATCCTCACAGCCACCTTAGCAGGCCATGTTCCTCTCAATTAGGCAGGTTATAAAACTGAGGCCAGAATAGACCAGCTCAGGGCCACTTGGCTGGGTCTTGTGTGTATTCAGTGTGATAGAGTGTGAGTGTCTCCTAGCCCCTAAGTCCCCATAGGCCCCATATACTTTCTCACATGGCTCTTGATGGAGAGGATCTGAGACCGAAGTTTCTGGATGCGCACGTTGAGGTCTGCGATCTCACAGCGACTGCTTTGGAGGCTGCTCCTGAACTCTGCTGAGCAGGCGGCTCGCTCCTCCAGCTGCAGGGGTGCGGAGGAGGGATGGTAAAGTATGGTCTGAGCATCCCTCCCAGCCTCATCTCTACAGTCCATTCCTACTTCCCTCTCCAGCTCCACTGTTCCCCTGGTGGCTTTCTTCTGGCTGCCCTGGGTAAGCTATGCCCACACCTGGGTGATGGCAACACTGTGCCCCCCCGCCACTGTCCCTGGAGCCCGGCAGGAGCTGGCTCTCACATCTTCCTGTGGACCGAATGCTGCAATCCTCCCTGCATATGCTCTCCACTTCTCCGAGAATCCCAGAGCCACAAGGCCACAGCCACCTCCTTTTCAGTCCTTCCCGCCCTCTCTACATGGTCAATCCCTAACTAACCTGGCTCTGTGAATAGGCTTCCGCCTCCTCCAGGCTTCGAGCAGCAATGGCATCATACTGGGCCTTCACCTCCTCCACAATGCCGCTCAGGTCAATGTGGCAGTGACTGTCCAGGTCCACGGTCACCAACACATCCTTCACTTGGGCTGTAAGGTCTTTCAGCTCCTGGTCAGCACAGAAGTGGGAGACTCAGGGCTGGTGTGTGTGTGTGAGTGGGGGGGGTCTCAAGGTCTCTCAGCTACCCACAGTCCCTTTGTCCCCTCAGGAGGTGGAGATTATGTTCCCCACTGTGACTTCTCAGGAAGCTAGGTGGGACTTACTGTGGGCCTCTCTGACTTTCATACTCAGTCTGGGACCCTCTTGGCTGATGGGAAAGGCCCATGGCCCTGGCTGGCATTGAGGTGGAGATGTGGGACAGGCCGCTCCACTGTATAGTGCTCTCTGCATCCCCATTGGATAGAGAGCCTGGCAGGGTCACCTTGAGCTGTGGGCCCCCACATCAGTTGAAACATCTACGTTTACTGAAAAGATGTTGGACCAGAGAGAGTGAGAACGATGCTAGCCAGGGTGGGGCTAGAAGCTGGAGAATCCTTGGGAAAACGGGTTCAGAATGTTTTGCATGCAGATGCAACTCTCCTATCTTTGCTATCAGAGTCATCTGTCTCCGCCTCATAGGCAAGCTCTCTGTCACACTCCAGGCCTGACAGCGCAGCATGGCTCTACCTGGGCTGGGCTCTGTGTTACCCTTGGAGCCCCCAGCAGCTAAGCCGCCTAACCATGCCAACTTTCCCTTGGGAAGGCTTAGGGCTAAATAGGAGACAAGTGGGAACAGGGGTCCCCCAGGGGCTGCAAAGTGTTGCCACATGCCTGGGCTGCTTGATCTAGAGGTACTAAACAACAACCCCAGCTTTGTGGGGCCTGGGGCAGGAGGAGGAGCAGACTGTGAGACAACAGAGGTGAGTCAGCTGGCCACAGAGGGGCAGGCAGGGAGCCAGGCAGAGGGGGCTGTGGCTCACTCTGGGTGTAGGGCTGGGGCTACTGCCTCTTCTGGCCTTCACAGACCCTGTCTCTTGTTTCAGCCATCACTCTCCTGCCGTGTTTCTAGCTGCTCTTAGAACTCCAGAGTCAGGACCCTGACAGATGAATGGATGGAAGCCGGTGCGCGTCACTAGAAGTCATGGGTTGTCCATTTTTTCCCTTACAATTTTTCTTATTGAAAAATGCAGAGTCCCCCAGGGTCTGAATTTTATCCTGTGTAGATTGATGTGCAACACGCCCTTCAGTTTGTCCCTAGTTTCCTGTTAGCTGGCACTCGGATCTAGAGGCCTGCTTAGGTCCTGGTTCAGCTGGTTCACTATGATCACTCACTCACCTTGATCTTGGTATGTCATTTTTGGGACACCTTCCCCCATTCATCTTTATGCCTAGAGGTTGTGGTGGAGTCCCTGGCAGGCCAGGAACTTCTTCCTGGTGACTTGTATTCTAATGTAAAGATTCAGAGCCAAGGTGGCCAGGTGAACTGAGTGGACAGTGGTGGGCACCTTTCCCATTTGCTTGTCAGCAGCCTTTCTCACTAGCGCCTCCTAGAAAAAGAAGCTAGGGTGCCGCACGCATTCTGGAGGCCCTCTTGAATGGGCAGGATCAAACTCAGGGACTGTAGCCATGTGTATCTTTGACTGATCTTCAGATGAACTAAATGTAAGTCTCTGGGCAAAGGCAGGATGAAGCCCTGACTAGAATCAGGCCAGTGGTCACCACAGACCCGTTGTCACACCCACAGTGCCCACTGTAAATGGGCACCTGCTAGAACAGGTTTTAGAGATGTGTGCCATGGAGGTCAGTGAGTAAGGATCATGGGTTTAGCCCCACGACTTGGCATCTGGCCCAGGAAAGTCCAGAGCATGGCCAAGGAGATGCCATAAAGGAGGTCTTCCCTGTTGGGGCCAAGGTATAGCCAACACAGATGCACCACCTCAGACCCTTGCTAGAAAGAAGCAGGCAAGCCGGAGTGAGATAAACAGAAGCAGGAAGTGGTGTTTGGAACAGCTGCATGCCTGTCCAGACACGCTGGCCTCTCCGGGAACAAGGGTATAACAATACTCACTTGTGTGGTGAGGTGCCACCTTGGCAAGAATTGCATCATAGTACAGTTTAGAGTTTCCCTAGGGAGCTGGAGTTGGAGGAGGCTGCCATGTGTACATCTACCTCACAGTCTTCCCCACGGGGGCGGTGAGTAGACAGTGGCTCTCCTGGGGTAGTTGAGTGTTGCTCGGTAAAATTGCTCTAGAAGGCACTGTGTTCTGAATGCCGCCACCTTGGAATCATTAGATAACTCTGATCAAGTTTTAAGACCCATCTGAGTCTCAGTCTGTAAAGTGGGTGCGAGGGCAGAGCTTTGAACAATGAATGCTTTTAAATGTTTACTCTATGGCGGGCATTATTCTAAGTGCTTTAGGACCTATTAAGAAATAATTTCTGGGCTGGGGAGGTGGCTAAATGAGTAAAGCACTTGCCAGGCAAGCCTGGGGACCCATGTTTGAATCTCCAGATCACGTGTAAAGCTGGGCACCTTAGTCCTGCTCCTAAGGGGTGGAGATGGGAGACAAAGGCAAAAGTGTTGCTGAGTGATGGAAGGCCAGCTGGACCATCATACTCAGCTTTGAACAACAAAGTAGAGAGCCTGTCTCAAAAGGCAAGGCTTTTCCCAGAGGTTATCATCTGACTTCCATAGTCAAACACCTGTGTGTGTGTGTGCACGCATTTTCATGAGCAACTCTTCCTTAGTCTCCCTGGAACCAGGGCTTCTGGGAGTGACAGGCAGTATTCAGAGCGGGTGCTTGCAGGTCCCACACATACTGCAGATCTAGCCAGAGGAACCATCCAGCCAAGGGGAAAGGGCCTTGTTGGCATCTAACTATGTGATCCCTGGTTCACAATCCACTGTTATTTCCTGTCATGAGAAGGAGCTGTGGTCTGTACCTCCCCTTGCTCAGGCCTGCTTTGTCCAGGAAAGGAGACACTCATTATCAGTGGCCTTGGAACGCATGGGATGTGACTCATCTGCCTGAGACGAGCTACTGTAAGTGTAGAATGTGCTTTAGACTCTAAACCTTTTACGTGTGTGTTTTGTTTCTTTCTGTTTTTGAGATGGGTCTTGGGCAGCTCTCTCTGGACTGGAGCACACTGTGTAGAGGAGGGACTTGAACCTTTGATCTTTCTGCCTCTCTCTTGTGAGTGCTGGGATTTGAGGTGTGCCCTGACACTGAACATTTAATAAGAGAAAAAAGGTAAAATAGTAAAGGTAAAATCCACTAATATTTATATTGACTACAAAGCAGGATACTCATATTTTGGATATATAGGGTTAAGGGAAATATGTTGTTAAAATAATTTGGTCTTCATTTTTGAGGACGACAATGTTAGAGGTCAAGTCTAGGGTCTTCTGATGCTGGGGAAACACCCTACCAAAAATCTATAGTCCAGCCCAGCTTATTGTTTGAAAACATGGCTTCTCGAAAACATCCATGTGACTTGGATTTTATCTCTCTCAGGCAGTGATGGATTAGGGGCTCATTGGCATCTTTTTTGGCCAAGGGTCAATGTTGTCTTCTCAGGGTACAGAGGTACATGGCGTGTATGATAAAGCCTACACCCCAGTGCCCAGCTGACGGGGCACCTTGCTGCTCACAAAGGTGGCAGCAACCATGTACAGCTGCCCTCTGTGGTCACCTGTTTCTCAGAGGATTCAGCCAAACACAGAAGGGGTAAACTTGTCCCTCTATGGAGCATGTACAGGCTCTCTCCCTGGCCATAGGTCCCTAAAACAATATGATGGGGAACTACTATTTACATCACATTTGGTAGAACCTTTACAGTACAGGGAGCAGGTGCCCAGGTCACATGCAAACAATGTATGTGCTACTTCATGTGAGAGACTTGAGCATCAGATGGTTTGCGTATCTGTAGGAGTCTTGCGACTGATGGCTAAAGATGCTGTGGTTGTTTGAATGAGAATGGCCCCAACAGGCTTATATATTTGAATGTTTAGTCATCAGGGAGTGGCACTATCTGAGAAGGATCAGGGATGTGGCCTTGTTGGAGGAAGTGTGTCACTGGAGGTGGGCTTTGAGCTTTTAAAAGCCCAGGCCAGGCCCAGTTCTCTCACTTTGCCTGAAGATCAGGATGTAAAACTCTCAGCTACTTCTCTAGACTGTGTGTGTTGATGTGCCACCATGGTCTCCACCATCATGATAATGAACTAACTTCTGAAACTGTAAGCAAACCCCTAGCTAAATGCTTTCTTTTGTGAGTTTCCTTGGTCATGGTGTCTTTACAGCAATAGAACAGTGACTAAGGTAAGGGGACTCTACAGTACCCATTGTGCCCACCTCTCTCAGAATCCAGGGTCCTGCACATGTGAAGTCTGCTGGCTGTTACCAGCTCTCACTGACCTCCAGCTCCCAGCCTGCTCCGTTTGCTCTGCTGTGGATCTTCATACAGCCTTCCTATTGGGCTAGACTGTCCCTCTCTGGACTCAGCTTGCTGGCACTCCTCAGATCCCTATCCATGCTCTCCTCTGCCCTTTAGCTTGGTGACCCCACTGATTTCTTTGTCTCTCTGAGCCTCTCACCCTCTTGAGTGGCCTTGTTCAGATGTACTCGCTGGCTTCTTAGCTGAGTTGTGCTCTCCTCAGAGGAGAGACTTGTCCCATTCAGGAGGTGACATAAATCTGGCACTTAGAAGTTACATAATGAGCACTTGGACAGGTTAGTTCACATCATATCCATACCGGGCTGCTACTGTTATTCTCCCCAACCTATAGATGTGGAAAAGGAGGCACAGAGAGATGACACAGCTTGTCCAACATTACAGAAATGATAGAAAGGAGGAGTCAAAGCAAGGCCCAAGAGCTGTAGCTCCCTCTGAATGGAATTCAGAGGCCTGGCTATTGGATCCACCCAAAAAGTCTCTTGGGTGGATTCCTGGCAATGCTTGGGTCTGTTGCTGATGTCCAGCCTCCTTCTGTCTGGGTCTCAGCTGCAGGGCCTCCACCATGGTTTAGAACTCTGAGTTTGCCAGGCATTGGTGAGCACAGGGGAATACAGATTCTTAGGCATTGGCTCCTGATATGTGCCTGACCCACACCAAGCCAAAGGGAGCCTGGGCAGAGCAAGCAATATGTAAGCAAGGAGCCTTGGAACCTACAGGGTGTGGCCTGGTTACGGAGGACTGTGCTAGGCAGGGTGCTTTTCTGGGCTTGCTGGTGTGGTCAGCTGGGAATTTGCCTTCTTTCTGCTCCTGAGGGTGGAGCTTCTCTGTGTTATGCTCCATCCCATAACCACAAATGTCTGTTAGTTCCATAGGGGTCCTGGGATGCTGAGTCTGCTGGAAGAGGGGCCCAATCTCCTCTACCAGGCTGGGAAGCTGTGCTCAGAGGTCTGTGGGACCCATGGTAGAATTCTGCTTGGACTATGGCAGTGACTGACTCTGTACCCACCTTGGCTTCATTGTACGGTTGGCACTAGCTGTTGGCAGCACACAGTCTTTGGAGTCCATCAACTCCAGCAATGGCTCTCTCTAGTCCTTGCTAGACTATAGACACTTGTGAAAGATTACCCCTGTATCCCTCACTCCTGAGACAGATGATGAGAGAGAGAGAGAGAGAGAGAGAGAGAGAGAGAGAATGGTAGGATGCCCAGGAGGTACAGTATTCTCAAAGACCCAGGCCCTTGCTGGGCCACTGTTCCCCAGGCTTAGCTGAGGACCTAAGAGATAGACCAGGATATGTTCTGGAAGCTCCTCTGACTGCATGTGTCATATCATCTGAAATTGTACTGAAGTCCATCCTAAGTCTTCCCCATCTCAGCCAAGAGTGGGAGAGGGTGAAACACATGCTCATGAGAGCTAGAAGTAGTGCTGTGGATTGGACTACAGGGCCTAAAGGGGGCTCAGTTCAAGTAGGATGTGTATTCAAGGCCCACAGTACTGATCCTTGCCAGTGCATTCGGCCCCTGTTTGCCAGCAGTCTCTATATGTGAAGATTGACTTGACAAATAGATTGACCTTGGGAACCCTGCCCCTGGGTTATGAAATATGTGGCAAAGAGAAACGTAAGGATCATTGACACCCAGAGAGAAGGGCCCTTGAGAAGGTTCAGTGATGCCATTGGCTGGAAATAGTGATTGTTAAGTGTTCCATGGCTTCCCTTTGTGTCCCTTGCCCTGAAGCAGTGAGCGCTTGGCTCCAGGCAGGCCTCGTTCTCTCACCTGCTCATAGACAGCTCTCATCAGCTCTACGAAGCTCTGCAGGCCTTTCAGCTTGGTTTCTAGTTCAGTTCGTCGGAGACACTCGGCATCCAGGTCCTGAAGTAGGAAATGGAGGTGAGAGATAGAAACTAAAAAAACAGGGCTCAGGGCAGGAGCTGATGGGACAGTTGTTACCCAGAGGAAATCTGCCTCTGAGCTGGGCTTGACTTTTCTGTCTATTGGTCCTGCAGCCCAGGTGCCTGAGGGTGGCGACATTTTGTTTGTGCTGTCACAAATAAAGCTTGCATGAAGATCAGAGTGTGGAGCGAGCCACCAGTGAGCCATAGAGGCCAGGCAGTGGTGGCAGACACCTTTAATCCCAGCACTAGAGAGACAGAAGAGATGGATCTCTATGAGTTCAAGGTCGCCCAGGGCTACACGAGACTGAATCAGTCTAAAAGAGAAACAGAGCCAAGCAGTGGTGGCTCACACCTTTAGTCCCAGCACTAGGGAGGGAAGTGATACGGCTGGGCAGAGAGAGGAATATAAGATGGGGAAGCGGGGTTCAGGATTCAGTCTGAGGTTTCATAGAGACAGCATCAACTTGAGGATTCCTAAAGACAGCATCGCCATCCACAGGATTCATGGAGATAGGATCTTGCCTCCTTTTGTCTGAGGATTCAGTAGAGGTAAAATGTATCTCTAGTGGTTGGCTTCTTTACTTCTCTGATCTACCTCGTATCTGACTCTGGGTTTTTATTATTAAGATAATTAGAATTCCCACTACACCCAAGAGTTTTGCTTAGGCATCAGGGAAGTGGGACAATGCTGGAGACACGGCAGAGGACCATGGCAGAGAGCCATAATAGAAGGCACTAGGCTGGGTTACCTTCTTCAGCTGGACGAAGGTGAATTCCAGGTCTGTGCGCTTGGAGATCTCATCCTCATACCTGTGGGGAGAGACATTCCTCAGCAATGCTGTTCTGTGAGGGGCCCAGGTCTCTGACAGACCTCTCCATGCTTTATGACAATAAAGAAGGTGGCCATTCTGGATGTGGTGGTATACACCTCTAATTCTAGCACTCAAGAGGCAGAGACAGGGGTCTACAAGCTTGAGGCCAACCTGGACTGCATGCTCTAGGCTACTCTGGGCTGCCTAGCAAGGCCCTGTCTTAACAAAACAAAACGAAACAAAACAACACAAAATTAAACAAGAAACCTTGGCTTTTCCTTTGGTGTACATAATCTCAGGCCTCTACAAGGCACACTCTCCCTCCCCTGTAACCCCCAGCAGTGGCTGCCCACTTCCTGATTCTACTGCTCAGCCCTCTGGGAAGCCTTCTTGACTGTGCACCCCTTTCATGGTGACTCCTTTCCCCACTAGACACCTTGTCTGTGGTCTGTCCTCTCCCAACACCCGCTCACTCCTCTGTTCTCCACGTTGGCTTCCTTCCTGCAACCTGTGCTGCTCCTTGGTTTGACTAGAGAGTGGGACACCATCATATTCTGTGCCTCCTAAAGGGGGAAGGGAGAGAGGTCTCCAGTGTGCTTGGCAGTAGTCTCCCTTCCTTCCCATGTCTAAGGCTCTGCAGGCGGCTGGTGGAGTCTGCCCTTTACAATGACAGTAACTCATGGGCTGTTTACGGCATGCTACAGAGTTTAGCTCTCTTCCCTGTTACTTTCCTCCTGCATCAAGCAAAAAGGACACTGTTGGGTGGGGGCAGGATCCTTTGGTCCTTCACCTTATCCTTTCCTTCTCTTTAAGACATTGGTCTTGGCCCAATAGGGTGGACGGCATCTGCCAGCCTTGGGTGTCCTACACCAGCCCTCAAGGACAGCCCCAGTAGATGGACATGGAAGTGGGTTAGTATCTTCTCTCCTCTCTAGGAATGCCTGACACAGGGCTCTAATCACAGGCACCTGCCTGCCCTAGTCCCTGACCTCCCGGCAGGGCCACTGTCACAGTGACCCTGTCAACTGACTGGACCTGCATGTCTTCTGGAGGGGAGGGGACCTCAGAATGAGTGTTCACAGGAATGGGCTGCCTTATGCCTCATCTTGTCTTCTGGGAATCTGGGAGGGTCTCTGAGGGTGTAGATCAGGCTGGGACTGGACAGGGGACATGCATCAGGGAGGACAAGTGCTTCCTGACTCAGATATGCACGTGTGTGTGTGTGCGCGCGCGTGTGCAGGTGCGACAGGAACCATGGCCTCCCTTCCTCTGTACTCCCTAACACCCTCTCCCATGACCCTCAGGGTTCTGTGTGAAAAGTGTCTCTAAGTGAAAGAGGCCTCTAAGGCACTGGCTGAGCAGGGAGTTCACATGCTAGCTCCCTTGCTGAGTAGCTACATGACTTGGTTACATCACTTATGTGTTCTTTGGCTGTGACAATGGAAATCTCATGAGGACTGAAAGTGTTTGCTGCAGGTCTCACAATCATGACCACTTGGACCTCTGCCGTGGACTCCCACATGAAGTCTCTGGAAGCCCCATGGAGAGTGGGTCTGGCTCTCTGAGCACTGTTACCAGACTTCAGGGTCGTCTAACTCAGGCGTGTTTCTTATTGAAATCCCAGCGCTCCAGTGAAGTGCCTTGTCTTGGAGCTGAAGCCAGGGAACCCGTCATCCTATTGCCATCTAAATACAGGTAGCTAGCTGGTCAGCGTCCACCTTTCCTCTGGGTAGCAGAATCTGCCAACTTTGGGGAGGCATCTGGTGGAAGCCCTGGGTGCCAGGTCCCTGCTCAGGCCTTTCTGCCTTTCCCATTGTCTGGGCAGTCTACTTGTCTGCCCCCTCCTTGGATGACCATATCATCCTGTCTGTCACTGTCCAACTACTTCTTAACGACTTAAGGCTTAGGAGGAGCCGGTTCCTGGATGAGTCCTGTGGAACTGCTTACTCTCCTGAATGAGGCCTTCATAGGGAAAAGGGGCCTTTACTTCTAGACTGTTTCAGGCAGACCCACCAAGTAGAGACCCACTGGGAACCTGGGAGACATATATATCAGGACTGTGAGGGCAGCCAAATGGCTCCTCAATAGGGAAGGGTATCCGGAGAGCTGGAGGGAGTTTGCCTAGGTTTCCTGCTAGGACTGAGAGGTGGCCTCCAGGTGGGCTAATGCCTGAGCCCCAGTGAGAGGTCTGAGGCCTGACACTGGGTTCCAGTCTGAGGCTGATATCCAGTCTCCCTAAAGCTCCTGCTATTCATTCTCAGCGTTTGGGTGAGTCAGAAGCACCCCTTCCTCAAAGGGCATACAGCCTGCCTCTGTCTGCACCAGACTGCTGTCTGATGCTCAGCTAGATTCAGCCCCTAGTCACACCCCCAACCACAGACTTCTGTACACAAATCAACGGATGCTGCTCTGTGCTGGGCCTGAGTCTCTTGCTGTGTGAGTGTGAGCATGTCGCTGCCCCTTGCTGGGCCTCTGCTTTGTTCTTAGTAACTAGGAAGTTTAGACTGGCTGGCCCTTGGGGAATCTCTGGTCTTCCAGGGCTTGGAAGTCTCCATTCCTGCCACAAGGCTCAGGTAATGCTTATCCCCTGTCCCACCTCCAGACTGCCACTAGCCTGCCAGCTACCAGCTCTTGAACCTAATCTCAGGCCCTTTTAAGGCTGTCACAACTGCCACCCCCCACCCGAACTTGTTTATTTCTGGGAGCAAGACTGAGCTCATCACCCTGCAGAGGCAAGGCACAGCCCCTCCCTGTCAGGGCTCCACCCCACATCACCAGCTTCAGCTCTGGCTTGCACACCAAACACTCCTGAAACCCCTCTGTGAGACTAGTCTGTTCTTCCCCTCCCCAGAGAGAGGACAGCGGCCTGAAGCAGACAGGAAGCAGCAGGTCAGTGACTAGGTGACAGCAACCAGAGTGCCTGAAAGGGACTCAGCTGCAGGTTCCCAGGGATGCCACGCTGCTTGCTCTGCCATGGCCACTGAGGGTGGTGGTTTTGTTTAGTAGGTCTTGCCTTGTGCCTGCTCTGAGGCTCTCAGACCTATTAGGACTGCCGCTTCTGGTGAACAGATGTTGGGCAGTTACAACATCTGAGTGATCCGATGCCCACATGGGCTTCCTAGGACTTGGGAGGGCAGGGCTCTCTGGGAGAGCCTCCATGGTGTGCTCCAGCTTAGGAGCAGCTGTTCCACCTTCTGCTCTGCCTGGCTACTCCTAGAATAGCTGGTTCTACTTCTGATTGGTAGGGTGTGGGCCACACTGCAGGAGCAGGAGCAGCCATGCTTTGTTCCCCATCCTCTGCCCCATCCTGGGTGAGGAGGGGCCTCAGGGATGTGAGCTATCTGCTCAGTCTCAGTCTCCTCATCCTGAAGGAGGTAAAGATGGTCACCTCTCCTCTGAGTCTCCCAAGTGTTTGTTCCGCCTTCCTAGGCTGGCCAGATCAGTTCGGCCAATGTTGGTCAACTTCAACCTTGTAGGGGACAGAAAAGTCATTGCCAGGCACCAACCTGAGCTCTGAACTTTTTCTTCATGGCAACCGAGGTTAGTGTCAATCACCATGTCCGCTCACTCAGGAGGAAACAGAGGTCTCAGTAGGCTATGCTTGCCTGAAGCACGAAACTAGGGCATTGGGCAAGGATGACCATTTCCTACTTCAGTGCCTAGGCCGTGCTTGTGACACTGGGTAGCACTTGCCATCTGTTCTGTCCCAGTAGCTGTCAAAGCACTGTGTGGGCAGGGGCTATACTTTCCTCATCCTTTTGGCTCCCCAGCTACCTTAATGCCTAGCAGCATTCCCTATGGGGGTTGCTGCTTTATGAAGGTCCTGTCCTGCCTGTCCCCTGTCCTGCCTGTCCCCTGCCTGCCTGTCCCCTGTCCTGCCTGTCCCTTGTCTGCCTGTCCCCTGTCCTGCCTGTCCCCTGTCCTGCCTGTCCCCTGTCCTGCCTGTCCCCTGCCTGCACGCCAGTGCTTCTCTATCCTCTCCTGAGACCAAGATCAACATCCAGAATGTGCTGGAGAGTGTGGTCCTTCTGCTGTCCCAGGGCAATGCACAGGAAGTGGAGTGTTTGTAGGCTAGGGGGGGGTGTGCTGGAGCCAGGCCTGTGTTGGGCAAGCACCCAAGGGCTAAGCTGTAAGCCACTGTGGCTAAAGCTTGGTGGATCCTGAGGGTCACTGCTATAGGTTCAGCGCTGTACCTGCAGCATTTATAATGGCACGTGTGCTGCCTCAGTAATTATGGNATGGCTAGAGAAGCCCCCGTTCCCTCCCAGCTTTCCTTTCTCCAGCTTGGGTGCATCCCCCGAGTCTGGCTTAGACCCACCCGCGGATCCTACCCCTGGTTCCCTGAGTGCGGCCTACCTGATGCGAAACTCCTCCACTATCTCTAGCACCTGAAGCAGGTTGGCCTCCAGCTGTCCCCGCTCCTGGTTCACTTTGCGCAGCTCCTCCTGCAGACGGCTCTGGAATGTCTCATAGTGGTGGCTGAGGTCGAAGGTAGCTGAGCCCTGGCCCTGGAGGAAGCTCCAGCGGGTCTCCAGCAGCTGGTTGCGTTGCTCCAGAGCCTGCACCTGCAAGAGCAGGAGGGCACTGAGTAGGTCATCAGGTGCCACGCTGGGTTCCCTGGGCAGTCTAGGGGCCCCCAAAGTGGGGCTTCCCGTGACAGGGCAGCTCATCTGCACACAGTCCCTGACACTGGCTCCACTCTGTGTGCTAAGCCACCTCCAGCTCTTGGCTGGTGAGTGGAAGATGCTGAGATAAGACGGGTTGGAGGTGGGGCCAAGAAGCCTTCCTAGCCTGGGCTGGGCCTCAATGAGGGAGGGGAGCAGGGGTGTAGAACACCTGCCTGTCACAGTCTGGGTCTGGGAGAGCCCAGAAATAGGGGCTTGGATGGTACCAAGATCCTACCTGCCTCTCCTCCATGGCTAGCCTGACCTCATCGGGCCTTGAAACCCAGCAAGGTGGGCAAACCCAGCAAGATGGGCTTCCTTGGTTCTTTAGTGTTAACCCTCCGGACAGGCCCGATTTGCAGATTCTCTGAGCCTCAGTTTCTCCAGCTAGTGCTGCCTGCCTGAAAGGGCTATGTGTGTGTGTGTGGGGTGCAGACCATGGAAATGAGCTTGGGAGAATGGTAACTGCCAATGTGGATGAGGTGCCAGGTGTGCACCAGACTGGTTCCAAGTGCTTCCTGTTCCAACTCCTTTGAGGCAACACCCTGTGGAGTGGGTACTGCTATCAGCCCAGTCTCCAGAGGGGGCCCCCAGCCCATGGAGCTATAAGAACTGCCTGAGGTCACAAAATCAGCAGGCAGCAGAGCCAGGTCTGGCACCTGGATTCTCATTTGTTTGTTTGGTTTGGGACAGGCTGGCTTCGAGCTCATTATGTAGCTGTGGTGACCTTGATTTCTGATTCTCCTTCCTCCACCTCTCCAGTGCCAAGACCACAGCTCCTGATTTATGTGGATCTAGCAGGGCCTCTATGCGTGCTAGAGCTGTCCACTGAGCTGTGTTCCCAGTCCTGCACGGAGATCATCAACCACTGTAACATGACCCTGTGGGCCGGGGCACTGCCACTGTGGGGCTCAGGGCCCTTCTGAAGGGAGCTGTTCTTCCAGGCAGGGTCAGCATGGCCTTGAGGATGGGGACAGGGAGGTCCCTGAGTCCTGTGGTTTTCCCCAAGCTCTGATTCCCCCACCCCACACCACCCCTGTCTTAAACTCCTGCACAGCTAGGCCTCCAGAAGGCTGGTTCTGTTGTAGCCTTCGTTCCCACTGGAGTACATCCCAGCGGGATCAAGACTTCATGGCTCTGTCCCACCTTGCCTGTCCTCTGGGGTGGGGTGGGGGGTAGAATNAGAATGGGGGTGGGGTGTGCCTTCTTCCATTGAATGCATGCTCCCAGTTCCTGAAGGATGTCCCACCCCCACCCCAGCTCCTCATGTACCCTCCCTGTCAGCCTGGGAGCCCTGGGTGGCCACGGAGATGAGGGCTGGCTGTGCCGTTCCTGGACAACAGGAAGCTGTTCTGGCCTTGAGGACACCGGCATGAACCCAGTGGTGGTAGGCTGAGGATCACAGCCCCAAAGAGCTGCAGGCTAACATTTGGCCCCTTTGTTTCTGGTAGGGAGGGGAGCAGGAATATTGGGTAGAGGCCTGGACTGTTACACTGGTGAGCAGTCATTCCCCTGCCTCATGCACATCAAGCTGGGAAGTTCTGTATGATGCTGCCTTAAACTTGTGCCACAAGAAAACAGGTTCAGTGGGACTGGAGGTCAGGAGGGTTCTGCCTTGCTTTGTGTATGCGTGAGGGAGTGTGTGTGGGGGAGTATGAGCTCACCCCACCTTCCCTCGGTTTTGACTAGCAGGAGTCCATGTTTACACTGAGGGTGCGGTGAGAGGGAGAGACATGAGGCTCCTACCTCCACCCATGAGCAAAACAGAAATCCTTCATACCAGGAAGTTCTTCCCTTAGTCTAACCTCTGTGCTCCATGCTTCAGCTCTCGTCTGTGGGGAGATGCTGGAAATTGGGAGGGCATTGTGCTCTTGGGGTACTAAGGACAACCTCTGTCTCCCACTGGCCTTGGGGGAGTCTCTTCTGCCTGCTGGGCTCCTCCCTCTGGGAACAAAGACCTAGAGAGGGTCAGCAATTCCTGCTCTCCAGAGAAACTTGCGCAGTCTCTAGCCTGCACCCTTGCCCTATGGGGGCACAGTGGCAGCTTGGTGGGGTGAGGAGGCTCCCTCCCAGAGCAAGTTCCTGGTCTGTCTGCTTCCTCACTCTACAGCTAAGGAGATCGAGGCTGGGAGCTGCATGGAGCGGGTTGGGCTGACAGAGCTTATGGTAGGAGATGTGTTTCACAGAGACACCCTGGGGAGAGCCCAGCCTCTGAGTCTGCAGGGAGACCATTGCCCGGATCCCTGATGCACTGGGAAGCTGGCCCGTATCTGAGGCTGGCAGGGCAGGCATGTCCCAGACCTTTGGAGCTGGATGGCTCCTGTCTCCAGGTGTCACCTCAGCTCTTGGTTTCCCAACATAGACAAGGCTTGGACAGTCCTTCCTCAGCCTGTCGCCTAGGCTGTCTGCATGTTGGAGACCCCTCACCTCCACCCCCCTGCAGCAGCCCCATGGATGGCACCGTGCCCCTCCCCCATCCTTCCTTTGTGGCCTTTAATCCTCCTGCTGGCAGCAACACAGGAGAGCCCGGAATCTGAGGCACAGAGAGGGTAAGCAACTTATGTAAGAAAACACAGCCCATAAGTGAAGGAAACACCACGGCAACATTAGGGCCCCTCCACAGCCTCTAGAGGGACCTTCCTTCCACACACTCTGGTTTCTCAGGGGGCAGTGGGCCCTGAAGTGGGAGGTGCGTGGGGTGCTCCTCCCTCTTCCCTTCTCAAAGAGCCTCATCCTTGCTCTGGGCCTGAAGTCCATCTCCTGTACCTTCCCTGCTTGCACTCTCTCTGAAACCTGGGCTGCACCCCTGCCCTGCCCTGCAAGGGGGCTGCACCCCTGTTCTGTAAGCCCCACCATTCTCCAGGCCCATGGAATGTGTTGTTGGAGGAGGATAATTAGGTCTGGTAGCTCCTTGCACCAGGTTTATTCACTCCACTTCTTAGTAAATGACCAGAAAGCTTGCACGGTCTACAAGATGTATTTGTTCTAGTGACTTCTCAGAAATCACCTTGTTTGACTGACAAGCTCATCACACTGTTGTTCACTGAGGCCCAGAGAGGTTCAGCAATTCTCCCAAGCTTATACAGCAAGCTTATACAACACACTTATACAGGTGGACCTGAGATTTAAACTCAGTGATAGAGTTCCAAAAGGGCTGGAATCCACAGATCCCTACACCCTCATCTCAAGGCCAAATTTGAGAGTTGGTAGGCATTTTGTGACTATTGCTAAAGAATTTCAAAGGCCTGAACCCAGGACCCCAACTGTGAGGGCTCCTTTCCTGGGTCCACACCCATGCCCCCACCCAAAGCCCACAGCAGTGGCACAGGGTGACATCAGCATTGGCATTTGTTCGAAGGAGAAAAGTCACCCATGGGAGCCAAATTACATAGCTCAGCGAAGCACTCCTTTTAAGGGATTAGCCAGGCTTGTCAAGAAGGCATCTCTGCAGGGCCTACCTCCCAGGCCTTGGGTTCCCGCTGTGCAGTGGGGCTGTGGGAAGGGCTGCTTATCTCCTCTCCCAATCTGGGCACCTGAGGTGTCAGTGAGGAGACTCTGAAGTAGTCAGATGAGTCAGAGAGGAAGACACCATTCCCCAGATTCAGAGCAAATCTCAACCCTATCGCTTGCTGGCTGTGGGCAAGGCCTCTCTGGTCCTATTGCCTCACCTGTACAGCTGGGGATACAACAGCTGTAGTTTTGCCGGCCTCAGCCTACTTGCTGTGTTCCTATGAGGTTCAGGCATCAGGGCCACACATGACACTTTCTTCTCTCTTACCTCTTGGGACCCCCAGATGTGCAAGTGTGTGCAGAGTCAGTAGCTAAGAGGCGGATGAGGACTGGCTGAAGTCCAGAGGCTGAACCTCTGCTTCCTCTTCTGAGCAATGGTCACAAAATATCTTTCTTTTCAGTTGAGAGAATTTGAGGTAGACCTGTGAAGTACCCTGTGGTACCTGGCACACTAGCACATGGTACAGTCACTACAGTTGGGCACAGGACCAAGCCCGGCTAGGAGGCTGGCTCACAAGTGGTTTCCTGGAGCCACTGAGTAGGTACAGGGTTGGGAGCTAGACAGGACTTCCTGAAGCCCTGGACTAGCTGCAGGAAGTCGAGGAGGTGTAGAGGCTGAGTTGCTAGGGGCCTGGTCCTCCCACTTAGGCGAGCGCAGAATAGTCCAGCTGTTGACTGCTGGCTGGACTCTGGCTCCGTCTTCTGCATTCCTTTCTCCT
>LOEQ01001197.1:380968-406828 GCA_001685075.1 Bramus lutescens
CCAGCTGCCTACCCCAGCTGCCTACCCCAGCTGCCTACCCCAGTTGCCTACCCCAGCTGCCCTCCAGGCAAGAAAAGCCAGAAACACAGCACTGATGAAATTGCTGGTGTCTACTAATCGTCGGTAACATCCATCAACATCAACACGTCAAGGTGTTGAGTGGGGTGAGGCTCTAAAGATAATAATTTGGCAGAGACACTTTGAGTCTGCACAGCAGAGGGATTGCAGACTATGAGGAATTCAGATAACTATTCAGGGGCAGTCTGCTCCAGAAGGGGACGCGAGGGGGCTGTGGGCTGTGAGGTGCGCACCTGACCCACTCACAACGCTGGGGTGTGGTTGTATAAGGAGACACCAGCATAGTCAGAGACCTGGAAACAGTCCTGCAGTCAGGAGCAATAGAGGAAGGTGTATTCTGTCTAGAGGAAGCGGTCAGCCATGGAAGGGTCTTTGGGCAGGGTATGCTGTGGCCAGCTGTGGGCTGCAGGGCTACGGGAAGGTCTGGTATTTTGTCTTCTGGTTTTACCAAGGAGTGATGAGAGGAAGGGAGAGCAGGAAATTGAGTAGTGAGGGTGAGTCCACCTGCCTGCATAGGTGGAGGCTTTGGTACCAGGGGCTCTGGCAGAGGGGTAGACAGAGCAGAGGGCTAATGGGCCCAGTGGCTCCCTCAGCAGCTCCTTTTTAGGCCTCAGGGCTGCTCTGCCTCACAGTGCTGCCTCGCCCAACTTCTGGGAGTGCTTAGGTGCTGGAGGGACAGTGAATTCTGGGAATGAAGCCATGACAAGGGTCCCAGAGCTTCTCTTCTCCATGCCAGAAGGTCTCTCAGACCCTCACAGGGCCCCAGGATAGAAAGGACAAGGAAGACAGGTCACTGCTTATGCCTAATGATGGGCCTCATGGTCCATGTAGGCTCTGTGATTTCTCACTATGTTGTCCAGCTTTGGCTCCACACGCATCAGGGCAGGAGTTTAGGCAATAAAGACTTTTAGCCCTGTCTTGGGGTTCTTTCTCTCTCTGGTGTGGTGGTGCAAAGGTGTATAGGTGGGCACTGACCCCCCAGCGCCACTCAGCTGCCTCTGCCTGTGCTCTGGAACACTGTCCCCTGTCACCCAGGCCCTCCTGGAAGTCGTCCCTGTCTGACTTGCTCATACCAAGGTGCTGAGGTTGTTTAACCCCTTTAGGTTGGAACATCATTGGAAGGGATACTGCCAGCCCTGAGGGAGGAGAAAACTCGCCCTTCCCTGTCCATGTAGTGGGATCCCTCCCTGCTTCTGAGTTCCAGCTCTAGCAGGTTCTATTACAGATTCTCCACAGCCTGCTCTTCATGTGAGGTGGTGAACTCTGCTTTGGCTGCAGTGTCCTCCAGTCCAGGCTCCTTCAGGTCGCTGGTCTGGAGAAGGGAGGAGCCCGGGAAGCATGGGGCAGATACTGTCTGTCCTGACTGGGAAACGGGCTGGCAGGACAAGGGGCCTGTGACTGATGGTGATGTGTGTCTACATAAGGGCCATCTTGACCCCTTCCTCGGTCTTTCTGCCCTGCTCTGTCCCTGTGGGGTTCTTCTCCTCCCCTTCCCCTCTCACCCTCACCTCCACTCCTCTCTGATTTTTATCTTTATCACCTCCCTTGCCTATGCCATCATTGCATGTTCCCTGCTTCCCCAGGGTCCTCTCTTCCTCCCTCCCTCCCTCCCTCCCTCTCTCCCTCTCTCTTTCCTTCCCCATCTCCTCCAGTGCCCTTCAGTTCTCTCACCCCTAATTGGGGTTCATTTTCCTTGAGTTCAAGCTGCTTGCCCTGGTAGATTATCCCATATCCTACAGGAAATCAGGCCACCAGCATGTCCCTCTCCAGCCACCTCAAGGATGGGCTGGGTCCTAATCTACAACCAAGTGGTGCCACCTGCTGCCCACCTGGTTCTCTGGCAGGGGTAGGGTTGAGGGGGAGTTTGTTCCTCAGGTTGCCTTTATCCTTCCTGCCTTAGAGTCCAGGCCTAAAGCAGAGAACTTGGCAGTGACCCCTAGAGGTGAGGCTGGGGATTGCAGCTTCTGGACCGCTGGGGCCCCTTAAGGCTCCTTTTCTCATCCTAGACTTCTGACGGTCTCACATGTGTGTCTTGGAGTATGCAGTACTGTGTGAATACTTGGCCGTATGTGTCTGTTGTGTGTTTGTATTACACACACACACACACACACACACACACAGTGATTTGACTGACCTGCTGGCATGCACTGTAGGCATCTGTCTTACTGCAGCCTGGGAACTTGGGGCACTGGAGTATCTTGGAGACCTAGAGATACCCGAGGACTGAGGGCTTGTCCAGGGTGCACATAGCACATACCTGCGTGGGCCTGGCTGCTTGCCTGAGTTAGCAGATGTGCACACCTGTATTTGCACGATGCTCACAAGTGAGACAAGCCCCTAAGAAGGCCTTTGCAGCCCTGAAGACGCTTCAAGTCTGTGAGGAGGGCTGGGGAAAGCAGTGTGTGCCCTTGTGGTTCTGGGGCAGGGCTGCTGAAATAGTGAGCACTTAGCTACTTGTAAGCTTTTAAAGAAATACCAGATCGGCCTAGGACATCACGAGTCCCCAGTCACTTAAATCTGACTCAGTGGCCACCTAAAACCACAGGAATGAAAAGAGGCTATGTTGCCCCCATGCCTCACCCACCCACCCCAGCAGGGCTGGGACCAGGAACGCAAGGACACCACCCTGTGAAGCACCTTCCGGGTGCAGCCTGTGCTGCCAGGCTGAGTGTGTACTATGTTAGTCCCACCTGGTGGCTGAGCTGGGGCTATAAGAGTCTTATCATGAAATCTGCTGCCAGATGCCCCCTCTTACAGACAGGCCTGGCTCCTTCAGGAGAGCTGAGTGGCTTCCTGCAGGTGGCTTTCTTTGGGCCTCATTTCCCTTCTTTATGAAAAAGAGAAGATCACTCCCATGTCCCCCCCACCTTCCCAGGGTTATACAAGGGAAATGTGGCCATGTGCCTGGTGCGTGGCACATAGGAAGTGGTAAGTGGGTCTTCCTTGAGAGCTGGCAGCTGCCATGAATTCTTTCCACAGCATCCCCTCAATGAGAGGTGAGTCAGTTATGGCTGGGTAACCAGAACACTCAGGTTCCCATTCTGGAAGCATGAGTCAGCCGAGTTTGGGGAGGAGGGAGGTCACACTGGGGTCAGATGCTGGACCCAGGCAGGAACAGACATATATCTGATCATGATGTCCATTGCTAGTTCCTGGATCTCTGAGTACTGCATCAGTGTGGGTTCAGGATGGATTGACACTGGCTCTGTGATGTGTATGTAGTTTTCAGACAGAACTGCCAGGAAAAGGCCTTATAAGCCCAGAGGAGCTGGTCGGTGGTGGCGCACGCCTTTAAGCCCAGCACTTGGGAGGCAGAGGCAGGCAAATCCCAGTGAGTTCAAGGCCAGCCTGCTCTATAAGAGCTAGTTCTAGGATAGCTACGACTGTTATACAGGGAAACCCTGTCTCGAAAAACAAAACAAAAAAACAAAACAAAACAACAACAACAAAAAGCCCAGAGGAAGCTCCATGGCCACTATTCTTCCACCCCTGTCTGGTCCATCCTGAAGACCCTCTTTCACGTCATTGGAGCTCTAGGACTCATCCTGGGGCGCCCTCGCCTCATTCTTTTTTCTAGGTCTAGTACATCACATCAGGACCCAGATGCACACCCCTGGGTTTGGTGAGCATGTGCAGGGAGGTAATTCTTGTTAACCATTTCTTTTCATTGCTTCCCTCTGACAGGCACCCATCCAGTAAACCGTGCATGTTCAGTGAAGGGGGCTGGTGACCCAGTCTTTGTGCCAGGCAGTGTACAACATTTTAGCCTCTATTCTGTATCTCTTTAGTGCATGGCTTTTCATCCTAGGAGCCATGGTTTATATGAGACCAAGAACTCGCTAGCTCTTCCAATGTTAGCCAATCTTGTCTTTTTGGACATCCACATAGTGAATGATCCTACTTTGATCAAGTGCCTTGGAGAAATCTGTACAGGCTAAACAAGGCAGGATGAGGAATGGTGACAGGCCTCCCTTTGCCCTCCAGGCATGCAGACAAAGGCTCTGTGCACACGCCTACACAGGAACATACATGCAGGGTGTGGTGGCTCACGCCTATCAGCCTGTAATCCGGGACTCAGTGGCTAAGGCAGGGGGACTGTGAGCTCCAGGCCAGCTGGGGTTTTATAGTAAGACCCTGCCTCAAAAACAAAGCAAAACAAAACAAAACAGCAAAACAGAACAAAACAAAACAGCAGAAGAGAATAGAACAAAACCATCAGAAAAACAAGATGGTAGGAATGATTCCTTCCTGCAGTCACGCACTAGACAGGCCAAGGCAGGTGTTTAACTCACAGAGAAACATGGCTTCCATTAGGCATCCTCTATGGATGGGCCCTTGACAGGCACTGGGAGGCAGCGGACACATGGGGAAGCATGGTGTTGAAGTTGCACAGGTCTGTGGACAGCCGCTGCCAGACACATGGAGAAGAGACACATCAACAGGCATTTAGTTCTCTTCCATCCTTGTTTGTTTGTTTGAGGTGGGGGATGGGGAGTGGGGCTTACTCTGTAGCCCAGGCTGACCTTGAACTATTGATCTTTCTGTCTTAGCTTTCTGGGCGCCGAGATGGTGGTCTATACCACCAGGCCAGGCCTTTTTTTCTCTCTTGACTTTTTAAAACTATCCCAGAGAAAAATCAAACTTGTTAAATTTTGCAAATTATGGGCCAGCATCTTGGCTTCCTGAAGAGAGGGCTGCCCCACGTCACTAACGTGGTGTTTAGTAAACACTCGTCCCAAAGGAGCACATTCGGTTTCACTGACAGCATTTGACCCCTGTCTGCTCTTGTCTGGACAGCAACATAGGGACGAGGCAGAGAGGTCCAAGTACAATGAGGTTTGGAGACTTAAATAAAATCAATAAATATGTATTTATTGTTATTCTCAACCTGATGTGACCACACCCGTGGGCAAAGGCTTTGCTTACTGTCTTCTTTCACCAGTCTTCACCTTCTCTGAGCCACTGGGCCTGAGGGAAGGTCTTGGTCACTGTGGGGCATGGGAAGAGCTGGGCTTGCTTCTCCTCTTCCGGGCCCCAGAGGCCATGGGCTTCTTGAGTACTTAATGTTGAAATTCTTCACTTAAGCCTTGAGTGCGGCCTTGGTCCAGCCCTCCCCAGCCGAACCTTGGGTCTGAAACTCTGGACAGAGAACTGTGTGCCCAGCCCATGCCTGGCACCCTGTCCCCGACAGTCAAGGTGAACAGGTTTGGCTGCCTGAGTTAGCTGTAACCTTTGCTTTTAGAAAGACAAATGAAGTCTGAGCTTTTGGTGACAGCTGATGAAACTTCTTGAACCTTGCTTTTGGAGTTCTTTGTAACCTGTGAAGTCAGAACATGGTGATCCTTACCCCCAAGCACTACACATGTGTCTCCTATAAACAAAGGCATTCTCTTACTTAGTTACAATGTAGCCATCAAATCCAGGAATTTAATATTTATGTCACTGCCACCTAATTGTCAGACCTCATTCAAGTTTTACCAGTTGGCTCCATAATGCCCTGTATACAGCAAGAGGAACTGGCTCACAGCCCTGTCCTTCTCCTTCTACCTCCCCCCTTCTCTCTCCTCCCCATCCCCTCTTTCCTCTCCCCTGCTTCTCCTCCTTCTCTTTCTGCTGGGGATGAAACCCAGGACCTTGTCTATATCCCTGTCGGTAAAATGACACAGTATTTGCATATAAGCCCTTTCTTCTCCCTTCATCCCTTCCTCCTCCTCTTTTCCCTTCCCTCTGCCTTCCTTCCTTTCTATTTTGGGCTGGGAATTGAACCCAGGGCCTTGTGCATACCACGCAAGTGCTTTCTCTCCACTGAGACACACTTCTAGCTCACAGTTACTGGGTCTTGTTAGAATTCTCTTAGCCTGGGAAAGTTTCTCCATTTTCTCCATCTTGATATCTATGACTTTGACACTTCTTCAAGGATTATAGAGGGAAGTGTCCTCAGTTTTGGTTTGTTGGATGGTTCCTCATGATTAGATTCTGGTAGAAAAAAATAGTCCAGAGCTGTACTCTTCCTACGGTTGCCTGGCTGAGAACCTTTGTCCCTTGGCTAAGATGGTGTTGTCAGGTGTCTCCGTTGCAAATTACTTTTTTCCTCTGTGTAATTAGAAAGCAGTGTTGGGAGAGACTCTGTGTCCATGTAAACACCCTGATCCTCATCAAACTTCCTCTCGCTGGTTTCAGCATCATTGATGTTTCTTGGCTTAATGAATAGTACTATGATAGTTGCCAAGTCCATTATTACTGTGACATTTACTTGTGAGCATCTTCTGTACGGAAAAAATTCTTTCTCTTGTCTGTGGTTATTCAGTTACTCTTATTAGTGTAGGCGAAGGATGCTTACTTCATGTATTGTTTATTTCACTTGTCATTTATTTCGATGTTCAGATCCTCTGAGCATTGGACAAGGGTGCCTTCCGACTGGCTCTGCTGTACTCTGATGCACCCTGTCCATCCTTTGAGGGTTTCCTAACTCTCTGGAACAAGATGTTTCTGGCTTACCTTGTACCAATCCTGGAAAGAGCCGTTTCTCCATGGAGTGGAGAGTGGTTTTTAGATGCTGTCTTGATTTTCTTTTTGTTGCTGTGATAGACACCATGACTGAAAGCCACTGGCAGGAAAGGGTTTACTACAGCACACAGTTGTGGTCCATCATGGAGGGGAGCCAGGGTAGGACCCTGGAGGCAGGAACTTAAACAGAGGCTGCGGAGGAACACTGCTCACTGGCTTGCTTTTCGTTGCTGGCTCAGCCAGCTTTGTTATACAACCCAGGACCACTGGCCAAGAGGTAGCACTGATCACAGTGGGCTGGGACCTCTGATATCAATAACCAATCAAGAAAATGTCCCACAGGCCTGCCTACAGGCCAATCCAATGGTGGTATTTCCTCTTTTGAGACCACAGGCCTGCCTACAGGCCAATCCGATGGGGACATTTTCTCTTTTGAGACCACAGGCCTGCTTACAGGCCAATTTGATGGTTGCATTTCCTCATTTGAGGCCCCCTCTTCCCAGATGAGCCCTGCTTGTGTGAAGGTGAAGAAGAATGGAACAGCACAGGTGCCAAGATCCGGTCACTGGCTGTGCTCATGGCCTTTGAGCTTTGCGGACAGACCTTTGCTTGACTCAGGGGAAAGGATACTGCTTCAATCTCTACCATTTCAAAGAAGTGGTCCAAAACCTGTTCAGGTGGAAGATAGCATGGCCATAAAGGGAACTGGTTCCAGAAGCCCCCTGCTCCCACCCAGACACTGAAGTCCAGGGATGTTCATCCTTTACATAAAAATTTGAGCAATGGATTGTTACGTTCTTGATGCCTCAAACGTTTTGCACAGGGCAATGACTTCTAGTTGGCTGGGACTCAAGGACATGGGGTCCCGCAGTGTCGCAGCAAAGCATTGGCGTTCTTGTCAGAGCTGTGATGGCGGGAAGGGAGGCAGGAGGTACACACACCCGGGGTGGACTCACTGAGGATGGTAAGCGGTGGCCATGCTTGTGTACCGCTGACACCCACAGGGAAACTTTAGCTGGCCACTCGTGTTCAGCATGAAAACGACTCCAGTGACTGGCATACCCAGAGGGCTTCTGGGCTGGCAGGCAGGAGGCCTCTTCCTTCACAAGCTCTCTCTTGCCATTCTGCAGGGACCTCAGTTACACATTCCAGATGACCCTCACAGAGCCAGACATGATGCCTGTGGCTGTAACCCTAGCACCTTGGCGGTGGTAGCAGAGGATTGTTTTAGGCTAGCCTGGGCTACATACCAAGACACTGTCAAAAAAAAAAATAGGCATGCACACACAGAAACAACCCTACCAGTCAGCGATGGACTCTTCTTTTTGTTATGTGAAGGAGACAGAGCCCAGAGGTAATCTAGGGGTAAATGGTGGTTGCCAAGGGCCAGGGAAGGGAGCAAACAAGGCTCTTGATTAACAGGCATGGAGTTCTCATTTGCAGAGGAGAACCATTCTGAAAGTGGGTCATGTTGATGGCCACATAAAATGCAAGTGTATTTAATACCCATGAAGCAAACATTTAAGTGGATAAAAAAATACATTTTATGAGTATTTTATTACAAGATTTTTTTTTAAATCAAGAAAATGAGCCAGGTGTAGGCAGTCATTCCTATTATCCTAGCATTCAGGAGGCTGAGGTAGGAGGATCATAGGTTTTGGGCCAACCTGGGCTACATAGGACTTGTCACTAACAAGCAACCTAAAAGTAAAAATAATAGTTTCCCCCCCAAAATTTGTACTTAAAAATGAATCTTGGCCTGGAGAAATGGCTCAGTGGTTACGAGCACCAGCTGTTCTTCCAGAGGACCCAGGCTCAGTTCTCAACACCCACATGACAGCTCACAACTGTCTGTATGTAACTCCAGTTCTAGGGGATTAGATGTTCTGCTCTCTTCAGACACCAGGCATGTATGTGGTATGCAGACATGCATACAGGCAAAACACCCATACACATAAAATAAGTAAATAGGTAAGTTAAAACTAGCATACGCATTGACACTATTAAAATAGCTAACTCCATGATTAATATTTGTAAAGGAAAATGATTTATCCATAATGCTTTTGACACCAAGTTTGTGGGTTTTTCTACACCAAGCAATTCTCCAATTTTCTGGAGATACCAACTGGATAGCTGCAGCTTAATTCAACTCCAGGAACTCCCCGGCGTTCCTGCAGACCCCACTCAGCTATACAGGCTGCTCCCCACCTCAGTCCCCCTGCCATTCCATCTGACTGGGCCTCATACATCTCCCTCTTCAGAGCTAGTCATTTGCTGGGATGTTTTACAAATCAGAGAGCCACTTTTCCTGTGTAGCAATTTATTAAAAAGATTATAAAAGATAGTTTGGGTTATGACTCAGAATTGGGTGTCTGTTTTACTTGTACAAGGCTCTGGATTCAATCTTAGTGCATGTCTGTGCATTCACATGCACGCACACACACACACACACACACACACACACACACACACAGGGTCCTGAGCTTAGAAGCCTCTGTGTTTAAGAAGTTTTGGTGTTGGGGTGCGCGAGGGTAGGCAATCCTCTGGCATGTACATGTCTTCACCAACCTGGACATCCCCTGTCCCCTAACTAAGGGCCTTTAAGGGTAGTTTCATCTCCAGCTCCAGTTGCTTCTTTACAGCACAGGTCAATGGGACCGAAAGCTCCAGGCTTCTAGCTGTGCGCGGCCTTTCTTGTGACTGACACCCGCACTGAAGCCATCCTGCAGCTCAAAGGCAGGATCTCCTTAGAGCAGAAGATGCTCTTGTCACTTGGGAAACTCCATGGGACTTAAGAACGCTGTCTGAAACTGGGATGAAGTCTAAGTATCAGAAGAAAAGGTGCCTCTAGCCCTGCTCTGCTCCCTGAAACTGCAAAGTCCAAACACGCTGTACACACTCTTTCATGATTGCTCACGACAAAGCAGAGGAAAAGTCGCCCACAGTCTCACCCGCGGAACGTGCTGGTTTAACACTCAGACATTTTCCATTCTGTGTCCCCCAGTGTGTCCGTTCCTTAAGCACAATTATGCATGTCATGTTGTGCCACCTTCTCATGGTGTGTGTTTGCTTAAGACAATAAAACATACCCTGCTGATGAGATGCCATGCCAGTCCAGACCAATGGTTCTTTCTTTTCACTTAATCCTTGACATAATCTTGCAAAGTAGGCACTTTCTTGATTGCAGATAAAGAGTCTGAGCCTCCCACTGTGTTTCTCAAGAGCGAGAAGCTGGGATCAGGACCTCCATTTGATCCCGTGTGTTCTCTGGCTCTTCAGATGACCAGCCTCTCCAGAGTGGACATAGTTCCCCTGGCATAGTGCTACTTCCAGACTCTGATTTTAAATGTAAACATATTATAGTCAACAAGGAGCTGCCTCATATCTTACCAAATCACAATCCTCTTGTGCTATTGTATATGTTCTCTCTACATTTATCTGTATTGTGTGTGTATGTATTATAATGATGGACGTCTTTATGAAGGTTGCTGAATTGTTTTTTTCTCTGAACTGTTACTTTAATTTGACTGCCAGATTCAAAACACTGACTTATTATTGTCTTACAAAAGTAGACGGTGCATTCTTTAACATAGGAGTCTAAGCGTGTATATGAATATATTTGATTTATTGAAGGATCACTGACAGGGCTTGTTTGTGATGATGGCAGCAGTGGAAGGTGTTCTGTTGGGTGAAAACTTTAAGGGCTTAGGAGCTCAGCAGATAGTCAGAACCAGGACACCTCAATTACATAAACCCACATTTCAGGTGCTGGGCAAAGCTGAGGGAGAGTTGGGGAACTGATGCTCAAACTAAGGGTTGGTCAGTCAGCTCAGAGAAATGGGACGTGAAGCAAATAGGGTCACCAGCTGATGGCTATGACAGTTCCTGAGTTCCTGTGTCCTGGCTCCAAATACACACTCACTTCTTAACAAAAGAAGGGTGTATTAAATCACAGTTTCTCTTTGACACAGAGTGGCATGGCTCTTTCAGTTCTCCTGCCTCAGGCTCCTGAGTGCAGGGTTACCTGGGTGAGCCACCAGCCCCTGTGCGTTATGGGCTGCAAGGTGCTGGGATTGGGAGGCTATTCATTTCTGTGTTCTCAGGGGCTTCCATTGAGGCCTGCCCATAGGAGGCGCCAGAGGGGGCGTCCAGGGCTTCCTGGCACGACTAGCTTGCTGGGAACCCTGCCTGGTCTGGCATCCACTTGGCAGTTTTCCAGGACCCAAAGGGATTCAGCCTGAGAGTGTCCACTAGCCCAGACATACCAGGCCTGCCAGGCTTCAGCTTCTACCACAGGTCTCAGTTTTGACAACCTCTAACCTCTTTGTTCCCTGAACCTAGTGTGGCACCTTTGCCTGCTAATTCTGTCATAGAGACTCCCTTTAACCTTTCATGCAGCAGTCAGCAGCTCTTTGCCTAGTTAACTCTTTACACTGACGTTCTGATAAGGAGAGGGGCCGCTGTCCCTCGTTGGAGCCTGATGAAAGGCTAGGCTGGAGGCCCTGAGATGTTGAGTCCCTTGGGGACCACATGGTTCCTTTTTACTGATTAAGACATGATCCCACTGTATGGCTTAGGCTGGTCTGGAGGAGGTCTTGATCCTCATCTTCCAGTCTCCAGAGTAATAGGATCACAGGCCCATGCCATTTTTACCAGTGACATGCCAGTGGGCCCATGCCAGTGGCCTTGGCTGTGGTTTGTTCCAGAGCATTCTAGACTGTTCTAGTTAGGTTGTAAATAATATCCAGTTGTCCTGAGACATTCCAAATGGGATGTTTTGGCAGCTACACATTCTATAAAGTCAGGGGTATCTGCTAAAGAACAGAGTACATTTCAAATAGTCTCTTTTGATAAATGCACACAAATATCAGTAGCGCAAATTCGAATTGATCTTTATAATAAAAACCCGGAGTCAGATATAGGGGTTAATGCTTAAAGATCAGAGAAGCAGAGCAGCCAGCCATTAGTTCTTATCTCTACTGAATCCTCAGAACCAAGGGAGTCAGGATCCTGTCCCCACAAATCCTCAGACTGAATGCCTTGAACTCCTGTCTCCTCCCACCTTATGTTCCTCTCCCTGTCCAGCTACATCCCTTCCTGTCTCCACCTCCATAGTGCTGGAATTAAAGGCATGTGATTCCCAAGTACTGGGATTAAAGATGTGAGTCACTACTGCCTGGCTCTGTTTCTCATTGAGGCTGAACTCACAGAGATCCATCTGCCTCTGCTTCCTGAGTGCTGGGATTAAAGGTGTGTGCCACCACCGCCTGGCCTCTATGGCTAACTAGTGTGGCTAACCACATTCTGATCTTCAGGCAAGCTTTATTTGTTGCAGCCCAAACAAAATATCACCGCAAATATGTTGCTGATTCGATGCATTAAACAGGCACAGAAAGCCTGTTGGTTCACCCTTGTTCATCAGCTGCTAGTGAGCATCTGGCAAGGGTCAGGTGCTGTGCTAGGCAGTGGGGATGCTGGGGAGATGTCAGTCCTCACCTGGAGACCCTGATGCCTAACTGGGAAAGACATAAACAGCTTCCAGTTCAATATGACACACTGGACGTACATTCTCACATATGTTCCCTTCTGAACTCTACAAACACAGCAGTGATGTTTATTTATTTATTTATCCACACACAAATTCATATCAATTGGTTATTTGAAAGTGGAGGCTGGTTCTACAGTATGTGTTAGAAATATTTTCTAACAGGAGCTCTCTTTCGATGCAAAAATCCCAATCATACCGAATCAAAACAAGCCAAATTAAAGGATATCAATATTTAATAGGATTCCTGCGCTCTAGGGTGGCCCAGTGGAACTGGGAAGTTGCCAACGCGACCACTCGGGAGAGGGGTGAGGGAAGATCACGAGTTGACTTTCAGGGGAGCAGTTTAAATGGACTGGGGGAGTGGTCCTGATCTCCTCTGGGGAAGTGGGCTACCTTGACCTTCCTGGGGAGGTGTCAAGGTGCAAGGGACACAGGGGCGGGGAGACCAGAGACCGGGGTTTACAGTATGGACTTATAGAATGATATGAGAATAATGTGAATTTCATATTTGCTTACACACAATTTTGTTCATAAGAATCCTGGGTGACTCTGAAAACTGCACCCAACATAGCTGAGCCAAGTAGGAACCATAAAACACACGCTTTGAACATATGCCAGCAGCTTCCACTCAGTACACACATCTGTCTGTGTGGGTATTAAAAACTTTCTTTTGCTGGGTTTCAGGCCACTCTCCTACCCACTGCTCAGCTGTGCCTCAAAAGCCATGCCACTTTTTTTTTTTAACCACATCCACTGCTGCAAAAACTTGAACTTTCCTTTTTCAAGAAAAAATATTGCAGTAACGATTCCTTAATCATTTAGTACAGTGACTACCATTTTGATTGGTTCCTTTTTTTTCTTTCAGTGTAAACTGTTGAAGTTCTTGGAGACTTGTGCCCTATGTTCGCTTTTCTTCTCTACGCCCCGTGATTCTGGGTTGCACGAGTCTGTGCGGCTTGCTGCTTTTTAGGAACACACCTGCAGTTTTATAGCGGCACAGCTGTAATTTTACGGCTGAGCATGACGACAGCCTTCTCAACTGTCAGCATGTACAGTGGACAAAGAAGACAGCTAAGGCAATGACTGTGGAATGCTTGGAAGGGAGAATGGGGAGGCCACTGACCCTGGAGGCGTCTGTGGGAGAGGACGGACCCTGGGCCCTGGGCTTCTGGAGTCTTGAAGACCCACCTACACCAGCCAGGCAAGGAAGAATGACTGCCTGGTGCCTGGCCATTTCTAGAGCTCAAATTGGGTGAGAAGATGTTTCAAGCTCCTCTCAGCAGTGGGGAGAGTCCTTACTGAACAGCCAGGGCCGTCAGCAGAGACCCCTGAAGGGTTATACTTTAATAAGAGGCAGACTGGAATAGCCCAGAAGACAAACTCATGGGAAGGCACCATGACAGGCTGGTAGATCAGCCTCTTAACAAAGCAGGAGTCGGCTGGAGAGACCGCGACGGCCTGGTATGGACCGAGGGACAGGCGCAGACCACTGGGGTGGATTATACTCCAGACGCAGTCACATGGCAATCCCACAGAGAAGCAATAGCCTTTCTGTGGATGAGCTAGATAAGCAATTTAATGCATTCTATATAAATTACCTGATTGTGGATCATAGATGCCAATAAAAAAACTAAAAGTATAAGATTTCTAGAATAGAACATGAGAATAACTGTACAATCTGGGATGGAGAGAAATTTCTTAGATTTCTTAGACGAAAACATGGAACATAAAAAACTGGATGAATTGAACTTAAAACCCTTTGGTTTTTGAAATGTGTCATCAAAAAATGAAAAGATGGGGGATATTGCTCAGTGGTAGGGCAGTCGAGTAGCATACTCAAGGCTTTGGGTTTGACTGAGTAAAGATATTCATAATTTGTATATCTGACTGTGGATTTAACTACAAAATATAAAGAAGACAAATAGTTCAATTAGAAACTGGGTGAAATATTTATTATATGCATGATAGGGTAAAGACTTTGATGGCCAATAAGTACATGAAAACTCTGCTTGCTACTAACCACTCGGAAATCAAACTGCAGCTGCCAGCAGCTGTGGGAGTGGGCACCATCAAGAGCTGTACCTGTGTCGAACAACTGAACTGTTCATATCGTGCTGTGTGGAAAGAAAAATGATACAGCTGCTTTGCACCCAGGGCTGGTCTTGAACTTGCTGTGTAGCTAGGCTGGCCTCCATTTTGGGCTTCTCCCATCTTAGCCTCCAAATGCTGAGATTACAGATATACACCACATTGCCAGATTTTTTTTAAAGTTAAACTATATAATCCAGAAATTGAGGGGTGGTGGTGGTGCCAGCACTTGGGAGGCAGAGGCAGGCAAATCTCTGAGTTCGAGGCCAGCCTGGTCTACTGAGTGAGTTCCAAGACAGCCAGAGAAACCCTGTCTCAAACAAACCAAACCAAACCAAACAAAAAGAAATTCTGTCTTTAGGTACCTACCTACCCAGGACAAATGAACACTGATACATAAAAATACTCACACAAAAGTATCAACTTTAATTATATGAGACAAAAATGGAAAATACTGACAATGTCTATTTGTAAACAAAGTGTACTGCATGTACAATGCTCTTCCGTGTAAATATGAATGCTATTCAGCAATAAAATAATAATAATTGATACAAGTAACAATATGGACAAGTCTTCAAAAATTAATGTGAATAAAAAAATCCAGACAGTAAATTTCAGTTTTTTTGTGTATGTTTATTGATATGACATTCTAAATAAGACAAATTCATATATAAGAGTGGGTGAGGGTATGCTTAGGGCCTGGGGTTGGGGCCAACTGTAAAGAGGCACAAGAGAATCTTCTTGGGGGAATGGATATGCTGTTTACCTTTATTTTGGTGATAGCAACACATTTATTAGAACTCATCCAACTGTGTACTTGAATTGTATGTAAGTTGTACCTCATTGGTTGATGCCTACAACCTGTTGGGATTGGTTAATGTCTACTTAAACATTAACCCCAAGCCGCTGGGCCTTGGGACCTCCTATCCTACTCAGAACAGACAGGTTCTGTCCTTCCACATCTCAGCAGGTCTGTAAATGTATTCTCTGGAAAGAGTTAACAGAATCTATATTACAAGTGGCAGTAAATCCTGCTGCAGGCATTTGTGTCTGCTGAAAAGTCAGGGAGAAAGGAAAGCTGGTAGCTGAAGACGGAGTCCTCTAGTCTTCTTTCTTCCTTTGGCTTCCAGAATGCTGGAACCAGGCAGACAGCATCAGCAGCTTACTGTGGGTTGACATTCTGCCTTCATGTACTGAGTGCACAGCCAACCTTTGATGACAATCAAAGTCACTGGTCACCAGTCACCTGAGAAAGGCCACTCAGACAAAATCCAGAGCTTAAAGTACATTTAGGAAGACAAACAATACACCCTACAAATCAAGCAAACTACAAAACCAACCAACCAACCAAACAACCAACCAAACAACCAAAACAAAACCCAAAACAAATTAGACTGGAAAGAAACAGCTAGATGGAAAGATGGAAATACTAGACAAATAGTCCCTCTCTGTCATTAATATTGTCAGAGATGCAGAGGCTTCTTCATCCAGGAAGCAGGAAGTAGAGGCATACACATATTATATAGACATAAGGATATACATCATAGATGATAGAGCTAAAAGTCAAATGTGATTGTTTTTAGGGAGTAGAAATTTTCAACAGATTTGTGCACAAGCTCTGTGTGTGTGTGTGTGTGTGTGTGTGCATGTGTGTATTCCAGAGGACAGCTTTGGGTAACATTCTTCAGGTGATATCCACCTTTCATTTGAAACGGGGTCTCTCACTGGTCTGGGACTTGCCAAGTAGGTTAGAATGGCTGGGCACTGAGTTCAGGGACCTTTCTGTCTCTGTGTCCCCAGCCGTGGGAGTACAAGTGCACTACCATGCCTGCCTGGATGTCTTTAAGTGGGTTAAGGGGATTGAACTCAGATGCCTGGGCTCATGAGACAGATGCTCTACAGCTGTGTATCATCTCCCCAGACAGCATTATAAGCTTTACGGTTTGCCTCTAAATCATATTTAAGTTTTACTTTGACAAAAAATTTATAGCTATATGTTATCCATCTATTTATATCTGGGAAATCATAAAAATGGTGACTTTCTCCTTCACTGTCCTGCTGGAATGCTAAACTGACAGAAAGAGTGGGTGGGGAAGTCAGCTGCCTATTGCAACCCAGAGCAGCTGCAGGAGAGGCTTGGGATTCTTAGAACCCCAGGGGTGAGGCACGGAACCCCCTGAGTCACCTAGGTTGACCATTCTCTCCTTCAGGACCAGAAGAGGGCCCAGCCCCTGGCTCTCTGCAAAACGTCTTAAGGAAAGCATGGATCAGGCTGTCACTGGCTTCCTGGGAAGGGATTCACTCCCCTTGACCTTTTTCCGTGACACCAGAGGCAGCATAGAACGACCTCGACGGGGGTGAGAAACCTATTCTCCCAGGAGTTTACCTGCCACTTGCTCCAGTCAGAAGGAGAACCCCAGCTGGACCTATCAGAACAGGTGCCACCAACAGAAGAAAATGTCTCGAGACTTAGAAAGGTAGAATTTTAAAAATATCTATGGCAACAGAAACACTCCTAGGAGATTTCAACAACAGTGATAAAGAATAATTTGGAAATAAGATTGATCTGGCAAATTACAGAAATCCCAAATTTAAAACCCAATTAAATAAGTGAAAAGTAGACACATTGCCAAGTGAGCAAACTCTCTTGCTGCTTGAATAAAAGTATTAGGAAATGGAAACTTCAACTACAAATATAAGAACAGAGACCCTAAGCTAGGAAACTTTGTATCAGAGTATGATTCACAAAGGAACAGATGGAGTACACCCGACAGAGAAAGAAACAATAGAAAAGGTTTTAGTGACCAAAAAGAAACTTGAGGCCAGGCATAGTGACATATGGGTCAGTGCTGGACTCTTGATTCAGGAGTTGCAGTGGCTGAGGTCCAGTTGGGTGTTTCCTTGGTCACTATCCACTGCAGTTTCTGAGGAGCTCCCACCTCCTGCTTGCCGTCTGTTCTTTTTGTGTCAAGTGGACCTCAACAAGAAGCAGGGAAATTGTGTTTTGTATGTCTAGTTCCAGAACATTCAGCAAGCACACGGGACATGCCAGGAGTCAGATAACCAGAAAGAACATAGTCTTGGGAAATGAGGAACAAATCAAGGAAGGCGGTGTCCCAGGTGCCAACCTTTGGGCCCTCATCAGAAGAGAGAGGCTGGGTATGTCCACAGCATGACAGATGTGCCATTGATCAGCTGACAAGATGGCGCCTCATTATTGGGCCTTTCTGAGGGGCGCAGAGCTCCTAGCACGTCATAGATGTTTTGTTCCTCAGTACTTAAGCCCACAGAACAGACACTGTTGAGCTTACTTTATAGATAAAGAAATGGGGTCTCACAGGGGTCAACTACAAGGCTGTATAACTGGGGTGAGACTGAGCCAAATCACTGTCACCCGTCCTGCTGGAGAGCTGTGCGGCTTCCCCTGAGGTGGCTGAGCTCTCACAGAGTGGAATGTCATGATGGCTGAGACTAGAGAAAGCCAATACATGGGGTGACCGGATGTGGGGAGTGGAGGAAGCTCTAAGCAATGAAATCCTGAGAGAATGCGTGCTGCTGTCATGGGCACCACAGTGTCTAGGACCCCAATGTCTAAGACCCATGAGAAATGGCAAAACCTCCTCAGGTCAGCTGGGGGAAATGGCGAAGTCTCCCCTTTTGGTCCAAGTGGGACAGAAAATGTCCCAAGCTTCCTCTGCCTCCCAGCTATTTTGGCCTGAAGACTGAAATATCTCTCCAAAAGAGAGTGCTCCCCCAACAGAGAATGCTCCCCAACAGAGACTGCTTGCTCCTTCAGCTTAGCTAACCCCATCTCCTGTCCAGCTGTATCACTGACCCCGCCTCCCTGCTCAACTATATGTAGTAAACACGTTGAGCTTCCAGCCTGCTGTAGCTTCTCCATCAGAGAGCCCAGTACACTCAACACCAACTTTTCCGTGTCTGTGTGTTTGCCTTTTCTTCATTACCTCAGTAACAAACCCAGTCACAGTAGTCTCTGGAGTCTGCTGGATGTGTCAATCAGGTTTAGAGAACTTGGATACATTCTCCAGAAGCAGACCAGAGCCTGACTTGGCCTGCACTGTGAGCATCTGAATGTGTCCCTTCTGCCCTCAGCAACTTTTCCTACCATAGACTGGGGCTTTTCCTTGTGTGTTCCTGCAGGTCTCTTAGGTGTCTCTCTGGATTCTGCTCCAGTGATTTGTGTAAGTCTCTCATGTTTAAGATCCCTCCCTAACATGTCTGTCTCCCATGTGCCTAGGTCTCTCCTGCTGTAAATATGCCTTCATTTAAGCTTACTTACTGCTTACATCAACTTCCATGTCTCCTTTCTTTCCTTCCAAGGGTCCTTCTGGAGCTGGCGATGGCTCAGTGGGTAAAGGTGCTTGATGCCAAGCCCAGCTACCTGAGTTTGGTCCCTGGAATCCACATGGTGGAAGTCGAGGAGTGACTCTCAGCTGCTCTGTGACCTCCACATGCACACAATGGTAAGCATGTCTCCTGCCTGCTCTGCACTTCAAGCTAATAAATCAAGTTTCAGCAGGTCTTTCTAATTCCCGCTTCCTCACCCCACTGAAACCGCAGCCTGCTGACATCTGACTTCTTACCCCACGTCAGCAGTGATGGTGCACGTGACCACGGTGCGGTGCTGGGAGGAACGAGGGCAGTGAAGGTGCACGGTGACCAGGACCATGGTGCTGGGAGGAACGACAGCAGGAACAACTTAATAGCAAAGAGGAGACAGTCAGAGAACATGGAAGAGGGAGAGAAGGGCATGGACACGCTAGGAAGAAGAGGCAGGTAATAGAGTAGAATTATGGAGGAGATGATAGCAGCTGATGTCTCAGGGACAGGAAGAGGGCCCTAAAGCTTTGCCAAAGCAGTGGAGAGGCCTGGCTGAGGCCGCAGACCAAGGACCAGGAGCAGCGTCCTTCTGGTTGCATGGAGGATGCAGCTGAGCTGGGTCCTGGTGTTGGTGGTGATGCAATCTAGGGGATGGTGTCTCCCTTCCTCTCCCTTCCCTTCATCTCTTTTTCTTAGTCCAGGCTGGTCCATCTCAGGCCCAGAAATTCTGGATTACATGTGGGCATCTCTGCTTCTGTCTGGGATATATTTTTCTTCATAGATGCGAAGCTATGTAATTTAGTTATTTTATTTTTATATTTATTCATTGTGCGCATGGAAGAATATACACACATGCTCCAGTGTGCATGTGGAGATCAGAGGACAACTTTTGAGAGTTGGGGTTCCTGCTTCCTACTGTGTGGGTTCCAGGGTTCAGACTTGAGTCATCACAGGTGGCAGTAGGTTCCTTTATGCACCAAGCCATCTCAGCTTCCTCTTCCCTTTTTTGTTTAGTTTTTTCTCTCTCTCTTGAGTTTAGAAGTCAAGGAGAGAAGTCGAATGTTCAGGGCCTGATCTAGGGAGAAGGGACTACAGGCAGAGTCAGGCGGCCAGGGGAGGTGATCAAGTCCAAGCTGGAGAGGTGTTTGAAGCAGAGTGGAGGGTGGGAAGAGAATGGAATATCTGGGCTCAGTACCAGGACTGCTGGCGTAGCTGAGAAAACCACCTGTGGTTTAAAGCCTCAGGACAGAGCAGTTTGGGGTCTTGTGTCTGACACAAAAATAAAGATGAAAGTAGATGTTGCTGGAATTGGGCAGCTTAAGGAACAAGGAGGGTAAGATCTGGTGGGCCATCTGTATGGAGAATGAGGGTGCCAGCGCAGGTGGGAGCCCTAGGATCTCTGCGCACAGGAAGCAGTGGCCTGGAGGTTAGAAGGTGGTCGTGGGTTGGCAGGAAGTAGACACAACTGAGGAAGGGAGGCCTGTGCAACCCTGGAGGATATTTTAAAGATACGCCGGCAGTCAGACTCAGGAAAACTAGTGTGTTTCTGTTGTGTTTGAGACCTAGATGTTCAATTGTGTGTATGTGCGTATGTGTAAGAGTGTGGGTGTGTGTGAACCACGAGTTTAGAAGGGGAATCAACAGGATGTCTTCACTGCTTCTGTGACCAAGCACTGACACCAGCCACCTGAGGAGGGAAGGGTTTGTTTCAGTTTCTAGGGAGGAAGCCAGGGCAGGAGACCAAGGCAGGAATCTGAAGGCAGAGACCTGGCTGGAGGAACTGAAGCTGAGGCCATGAGGAATGTGGCTTACTAACTTGCTTTCCCTGGCAAATTACAGGTTTCCTCTGTAATATGATCCTCGTCTGTCTCTTCAGGGATGGCACCACCCATAGTGGGCTTTGTCTTCCCACATCATTTAGGAATCAAGAAAATGCCCACGGACTTGTCCACAGGCCAATTTGATAGGGGCAATTCCTTAACTGAGAGTTCCTCTTCCTAGGTATGTCTAGGTTTGTGTCATGTTGACAAAATGAACGATGACATAGGGGTAACAGAAAACATGCTGAGAAAGGTGAGGGGGGAGAGGGAACTAGCTGAAGGCAGGGGAGGGAACTGGCTGAAGACAGGGGTGAGGGAACGGGCTGAAGGCAGGGTGAAGCACGATTAATAAAAACTCATAGAGAGAAATTGGGGTTCAACCTGAAGATCTGAAAAGTAAAACAGCCAGCTACTGACTCTTACTTTGACTTCAGTCCGAAAATGGCGATTCTGCCTTCAGGAATCTCAGAATGAGACTGTGACTGAGAGCTGCCTCCTCCTGTCTTATAATCCTCTCTAGTGCTGGGATTAAAGGCATGCACTGCCCGGTTTCTATGGCAAATAGTGTGGCTACTGGGATTAAAGGTGTGTGTTACCACTGCCTGGTCTGTAAGGCTGACCAGTGGGGCTGCTTTACTCTCTGGTCTTCAGGCAAGTTTTATTCATTAAAATACAAATGAAATATCACTACACAGGGGTGACATGAGAGAGGGAAGTCGGAGAAGGGATGAAATAAGAACAAAGTACAGCTGGGTGGTGGTGGTACACATTTAATCCAGCACTCGGGGCGCAGAGGCAGGCAGATTCTGTGAGTCTGAGACCAGCATGGTCCACAGAGCTATTTTCAGGACAGCCAGGGCTGTTTCACAGAGAAACCCTGTTTTGAAAAAAGAAAAACGATGGTGATAATAATAATAATAAATGAAAAAGAGCAAAGTACAAGACACATGTGTGAAGAAATCCATTATTATGTAGGCAAAGCTAAAGAAGTCGTTAAAAATAAAGTAAAACCACACCAGTTTTGCAGTGGAGAAGTAAAGGTTAAAATCTCAGGGGGGCTGGAGAGATGGCTCAGCAGTTAAGAGCTCTGGCTGCTTTCCCAGAGGCCCTGGGTTCGATTCCCAGCACTCACATGCCAGGTCACATCAGCTGTGACTCCAGTCTCGGAAGATTCGACATTCTCTTCTGGCCTCTGGGTGCTTCATGCACATGATGCATGCGCATACGTGCAGGAAAAACATCCAATTAATTAGAGATTACTTAGAGATTTGAAGACTTGGTCAACATGGAAAGGATGTATTCATTAAACAGCCATCCACTGAACGAAGCTGTGATGGTTTGAATGGGATGTCCACTGTAAGTAAAGCTTATCCATTTGAATTCTTGGTCCCCAGTCGGTGACTGTTTGGGGAGAAATAGGAGGTGTGACCTTGCTGGTGGCAGTGTGTCTCTGGGGACAGACTCTGAGGTTTCAAAAGGCCTTCTGCTTGCAATTCAGGATGTGAGATCTCAGCTACTGATCCCACCTATTGATGCCTGCTACCTCTGCTCCACTATTATGGACTCGAGCCCTTTGCAACCATAAGCTGCAGAAGAAAGTTCTGCAAGTTGCCTTTTATCACAGTGGTAAAACTGTAACTAATACAGCAGTTCACTCAGCTCGTTCTTTGGGTTCCCTGTGCACAGGCACTTAGGTTTCCAGGTTTTCTTGAACGCAAACAATACCGAAGGGACCTTGTATGTGTGCAGTTATTGTGAATGCCAGGAAGAGAAGAACTCATGGCAGGATGATGGACTCATCTGGTTTTATTCATACATGTCAAAGCTGATGACATGCTTTTCTGAAGAGATTTATTTTTTATCTTATGTGTATATGTGAGTGCTTGCATATATATGTCCATGTACCAAAATTGAAGGTACAGATAGTTCTGAACCTCCTTGCGGATGTTAGAAACTGTACTCAGGTCCTCTGCAAGAGCATCCAGTGCTCTTAACCATTGAGCTGTTTCTCCAGTTCTTGCCAGTGTAATTCTGAGATTTTTTGTTAACTTTTTTTTGCAAGAGGAAGTGACAATCAATAACCACAGCAACAAAGGACAAGATTTGCTGCTACCACCACAGCTGCCCGCAGGGAACGCTGCTAACATCAGTCTAGTCTTTGACGACTAGACAGGCACAAAAGGATCTCTCATGTCTGTTTTGTCGCTGTCTTCTGAGGTGTAGTCTTGTCATGCAGCTTGGGTTGGTTCTCAGCTCACCAGCCTTCACTGTCAGCTCCTGCAGAGCTGGGGTTATGGGCGTGGCCACCACACCAGCCTGGTATCCTGCTTCTATCTTTTTCCCACCCCAGTTTGAGTGGTGCTGAGCACTCCTTCATATTTGCAACTAGTATTCCTTCTGACAGTGATATTCATTTTATTTATTCACTTGGTGCGTGCGTGCGTGCATGTGTGTGTGTGTGTGTGTGTGTGTGTGTGTGCAAGTGTGCACACATGTATATGCCTTCAGGTACTCACAGAAGCTGAAGGGATTGGATACCCTGGAGCTAGAGTTACAGATAGATGTGAGTCCCCTGACACGGGTGCTGGGAACCTAAGTAGGTGCTCTTAACCACCGAATCATTTCTCCTGTCTCTCTACTGTCATCATTATTATTTTTTGCAAGTAATCCAGTGGTTCCAATTACTGGGATTCAAATATTAGCTTTTCTACATACTAGCTGTGGAAGCCTGGCCAAATGACTTTAATTATTTGTGCCTTAATGTTTTCTCTTCATATGGGGACAGTAACTGCATTTGGTGACACATATCAGTAATTCTAGCACTTAAGATATTGGGACAGGACCATGAGGCCAGCCTGGGCTGTATGGTGGGAGCCTGTCACAGAAGGCGGAGGGGTATAATACATCTCTGTGTCATAGGTTATATCATGTGAACAAAATGGTTCATCATGTCTGTAGCAGGAGCATGTGCACTAGGTAGTTAGGTAACCAGCAGCCCACATTCTTCATATCTGCTACACTCTTCTGGATGGTGGCTTCTAGGCAGAGAAATAGCCTGCTGTCAGTCACATTCTTCTTAGCCTTTGTCACTTGCTTCCTTTGTAAGAGTTATGTACAGATTTTTCTGTGTGCCACTATCAGAGATGGGGCATAGTAGCACATGCACACCAGTCAAACGTTCTGCTACTGAGCCACCTCACCCAGTGGTCCACACAGAATGTTAAGTGGCTCTTAATGTGATTAGGAGCATTTACATTCCAAGATAAAGAAAAAGGGATTTTTTTTTTTACTTTAAGAATCAGAAGACATGGGGCTGGAGAGACGGCTCAGCAGTTAAGAGCATTGGCTGCTATTCCACATGTCCTCAGTTAATTCCCAGCACCCTCATGGTGGCTCACAACCATCTGTAATGAGATCTGATGCCTTCTTCTGGCCTGCAGGCATACCTGTAGATAACTCATACATAAAATATTTTTAAAAATTAAAATAAAGAATCATAAAATGTGCTCTTACATTGCTGGGCTATGAGTAATAGCTATAAATGTTTTCACTACTTTCTGGGAGGAGCCACTCTGTCCATGGGCCAGGTATCCAGGTCAGGATTCATGAACAGTAAGGTTAAGAACCTGGGTCCCCTGCTGTTGGTGGCTAGGTTCCTAAGGGTGCTTAGCACAGATGTCAGAGGACAGGTGAAGTTTACACTTGGCTTGGTTTAATGTGAATGAGTGTGTGTGTGCGTGTGCGTGCGTGTGTGTGTGTGTGCGTGCCCTCATGCTCTCTCTATATATAGCAGAATGCTGTCACTGAGATGGGCAGAGGACAATGAAGGAAAGAGTTTTTGGGGCTAAGACAGGGTCTAGGAAGGTGGTCTCTGTGAGGGCCAGCAGGGGCATGTGGGGTGTGTGTGTATGTGTATGTGTGTGTGTGCGTGTGTGTGTTTTCAGATGAACCACTAGACTGACCTCCCTTGGGGCAAGAATTTGATGGGCAGCTTCCAGGGCTGTGAAATCTGAGAGTGAGGCGGAGGGATGAGAATGATGAGAATCCCGCCTTCACCTGGCACTGAGTGGCCTCTCAGTTTGGCCTGGGAATGTAGGGGCATGAGGAATCTAGCCAGTGCTGGAGCCTTTAAGAGTGTTCCAGGGAGGGGCAGGAGGCCCAGGGAAGACAGGCCAGGCTCTGGAATGAGGAAATATCTCCCAAGTCTGTGCATGGTGGTTACTGGGGGCTGAGGCCTGGCCTGACAGTGCCTTTCTTCTTTGCAGTGTGCTTCCCAGCTTTCTTGAGGCACTCAACCTGAACGGGTTGAGGCCTAGCGAGAAGCAGTGGCTTGTCTAGGTTATTGCACTAGCTGTGCCCTACTAGGATGGCACAGCCCAGCTAGAGAAAGAGGAACTTGGTGTGGGCAGGACACAACCTTTGAAATTGGGGATGGAGTGGGGAGGGATGGCAGGAATGCAGGAGGATATAGAGGGGTACAGGGAGCTGAAGAATTGAGGATGCATTCTGAAGGGGGGTGGTCTGCTTTGCCAGGTTAGGAGTTTCTTACTGAGATGGCAAAGCAGGAAGAGCGGTCCATTTCCACCCTCCTTCACCCAGGACTTCCTGAAGACTCAGCTCTCTGGGTGGGGCTAGAGGTAGGCCAAAGGCTGACCAGGTGAGTCTGGGAAAACGGGAGTGGGGAACACTTAGGGGTGTGATAAATGTACTGGCACTGGCTGCTACACAGCGGGGCCAGACCTGGACTGTCGATTCTTTCTCGGATACAACCTGGTGGGCCTTTAAATAGGAAAATGGGGCAGGATGGGGAGGAGTGTTTGGATGTGACTGGGAGCCAGGACACACAGATGTGCATAGCAGCCAGGACACGCAGATGTACATACACATGTCCAGTTGTGTATCCAGACCAGCATGCACAGACTCCACTCCTGTATGCACACATGTGTGTGTCTAGGAGTGTGAACACACAGAAGTGTACATATGGGCATCCCAGAAACCCATAAAGTGGTTTGAGTGGGGGGCCTCAGAACTTGGGTGGAGTGTGTGGGGGGTGTACTGCAGTTAGGAAAACAGCAATGAGGCTCATCACCGGGTCAGGTTACACAAGAACTGAGCTTCTGATCTCTCCAGGAGCAGCTGGGCTGGGAGGAAGTGTCCTGTAATGCCTTGGGCTTCCCTAGCCAGTGGGTGAGGGGTTTCAACTTTCTCAACTGGAGCTGAAGTTTGTCCTCCACTTCCTTTTGTAGAACTTAGCTTCCCTGCTGGCCTCAGGAATCTGGGTATTTCCACGGCAGGCCTGCTCCAGAAAGCCTTCCTCTGCCAACTGTAAGGTGGTCTCTTAGAGGCCCAGAGATTTCTGGACTGCGGTGTCTGAGGCATCCTGAGGTGAGGGTGTCCCAGGATGGCGTTTGACATTCTGCATACATTTCTGGCATGGACAGAGAGCCTGGGCGGCGGCTGGGGGCAGTGCGAGGGCAG
>LOEQ01001197.1:408857-424031 GCA_001685075.1 Bramus lutescens
GATGGAGGCCGACTGGAGGCAGAACTGCGAAGCACGCAGGACGTGGTGGAAGATTTCAAGAATAGGTAATGTCCCTGGTGCCACTAGGAGGACCCCAGGCCTGGGACAGTGTGCCTTCCACTCTTAGGCACTCTGCAAGTATCCCTGGTTCAGGGGTCAGAGTTCATAGCTGCCCACCACTAGAACTGCCTGAGCAATGGCTTTTACTGACACAGTCCCTGCCCCATCTCTTCCTTTGCCTCCCAGGGAATGTTGTTGGGGCATTCTTTTCATTGTTTCCCCTCGCTTAGTCGAGAGAAGTAGCACAGTCTACCCTGACAGTCCTGGATCCTTCTGGGTGCCTGACTAAGCCCCAAGGCCTCAGGTGCCATAGGCAGAAGGTATCCCATGATAGAGGGCTTCAGAACTTGAAACCTCACAGATTATTCTAGAATAGAACAGTGTGAATATTTATTTATTTATGAGCAAATGAAGAATTGGAACCAGACAGTCTATGGGACTTAGTCAAGATTGCATAGTAGGTCATAAGAAACTTGTTCTTGAATTTGGGTCCCTAACTCCCAGATGTGAGAAGGAAAGAAACAGATGAGAATGATGGTTTTGATCGACAGAGCAGGGCTCAGGACAGAGCCAGGGAAGAGGCTGCCAGAGACATGAAGCCTTGAGTTTGTGGACAAGCCTTTGAATGCCCTTGTGGCTCATTTTTTTCCCTCCCTGATCAGAAAGCAAAGCCTAAGGCTTGAGCTGGGCCCCACCTTGCCCCTGCCCTTGGGCACTGGGGGCAGCCAATGTGCTCTGTGGTTGGGTGACTAAGCCAGGCATACCAGCCCCGACTGGAGGAGAACAAACAGACCTCCGGGGAGTGTCTCCCACCAGCTGCTTCCCTTGGGCTTGTGTCAACAGATTAATCTCACTGTGGGTAGAACCAGACAGGTGCAGGGCAAAGGGGCTCTGAGTAGCCAGCCACCCCTGCTGCCTGGGATTCAGCCTGCACCCGGCTCCCCACACTAGATCCCCTCAGAGCATCTGGCTTCTGTGGAGTAGGCTGAGCTCCAGGCAGAGGGTGAATGGGAAGCTGGCAGCAGGCACAGGGAAGGGCATGGTGCTCTAAGAGCATCAGCCAGTGCATTTGGCTGCAGCAGCACAGCAGCCCAGCACCAAGGCGGGGCATCAGGGAGCCTTGTAGATTTGTAGCTTCTATGGGACTGAAGTATCACTCTGGATGCGAGAATGTCCTGAGCCTGGGCTCCTGCCAGCAGAGGTCCTCCCCGAAACAGGTGCCAGCTCCTTGAGAGGAAGAGGGATTTCTGGGAGAGATGTGGGCTACCACCCAGCTTGGGCACTTCATATGGACTCTGTCTGTTTTCCCCGTTTGAACTTCCTCTGCGCACTTCAGGGGTGGTCAAGGCAGGTGCAGTGGAGTCAGCTGCCAGGGGTTAAGCCAGGGCTTTGTCCCTTTGCAGCACAATGATCCGGCCAGGTGACCTGCCTCTGTGCTTTCAGCTCTGACAATTACAGTACTATATTGTAGGGCTGTTGGGAGGGGGGAGTGGGTTATTCCACAGGAAGTGCATGGCACTAAACCTGCACTTTAGGCCCCATTAAACAGCCCCCAAGCCTGGCTCTGCTTGCTTTCCCCACCAGTAGATACAGCCTTTGGCTTCTAATTCACATACATTTCTCGAGCCCCTTCCCTCCATGCTGAGATGCGAAGACTTGGACTATCTGCATGGAAGTAAGAGAAATTAGGTTTTGTAACTGTGCCACTTGCTGTCTTAGGTGTGTCACTGAGTGTTGTGTGTGACTGGTCCGAGGCAAAGCTGGACCTTCCCCATGCCCCTCTCTGGTTGCAGGTATGAAGAGGAAATCAACCAGCGCACGGCTGCTGAGAACGAGTTTGTGTTGCTGAAGAAGGTGAGGGGCAGAGGTGCTGGGGGCTGTCTCATACACAGGGTGGTACCAGGGTCCTTAGGGCCCTTATACCCCAGGGCTAGATCTGTGGTCAAGGTCTGCCTTTGACTAAACAGAAGGGAATGATGAGTTTGGGGAAGTCTCAGTCACATAGGAGTAGGACAACCTGTGTCCTCATGCCCTATGTTCATGTATGCTTGTATGTGCCCCCCTGTGTATGCACATGCATGCGTGCGTGCACCTGTGCAATGCACATCTCTGGTGGGCAAATAGGGTTGTTTCCAGACCTTTAGGGTTAGAACTAAGACAAAAGATAGAAGTTTGAGAGGGAGGTCTTAGGCCCATCTTAAGGAAGTGTCTTTTGGGGGTCAGAACTTTTACCCCAGACCTCAGGGCTCCTGGGTTATCTCAGATGTTTGCAGAATGAACAATTATCTGTCTTGAGTCAGGATGAGCTCCCTGTTCCTGAAGATATGCAAGTGGCCTTTGGTAAACCATAGAAGTGTCTTAGAGGGATTTGTGCTAACTGCCATTTAGAATCCCAAGTCCAAACCCTCTCACCAAGAAGCTCTGTATGCAGACCTGTATGCTCTGTATGCAGACCAAGACCCTGCTGCAGGTGTACTGCCTGGCCACAGACCGGGCCCTTGAAGACCCACGAGGTCAACCCAGAGAGTGTAGGTAGGAGACTGTGATGGCTTTCTCCACTGTCAGCTTGACTGGACTTAGATCAGCTAGGAGTTGGATATGGTAGTACAGACCTTTAAGTCTAGCTTGGCTGAGGTAGAGGATTGCAAGTCTGAGGCCAGTGTGGACCACATAGTGCATCCCAGGCTAGCCTGGGCCACATAGTAAGAACACGATTTTTAATTATTATTACTGTTAATCACTTGCAACATTGGTGAGGTGCACTTCTGGGTGTGTCTGAGAGGGTATTTCCAGAGAGGGGTCACTGAGGGAGGAAGCTAGGGCCCTGGACAGAATGAAAGGGGTGGACAGAAAGATATAGACAAGTAGGTAGATAGATAGACAGACAGACAGACAGAGCGAGCCAGAGCCAAGAGCATTAGAATTTCCTCCCTCTGCTTCGTTAGCTGTCAGTCATGATGTGAGCTGCCGTGTCTTCCAGGTTTTCTCTGCTCTGACAAACTGAGGCTTCTGAAACCCAGAACCTAGACAAATCTTTCCTCCCTTACATTGTTTGGGCTGACATTTTGGTCACGGTGATGTAAAAGCATTGACAGAAGCCCGTCTCCCACCTGGGATGTGACCTGCGTTCACTGGCCTCGGAGTCGCCCAGTGTTTCTAGTGAAGCTGGCCGGCTGGAGTTGCTCATCGTTAGGAGCGTGAAAGGGATCTGAATGACTGACACTCTGCTCTTACACGGATGGAGAAGATGAGGTGTTCAGTGTGGAACTGACTCTTCACACAGCCAGTTGTGTCTGAGCCAGGATTGTGTCCATACCATGAAACCTTTGGGACCTGGTCACATGTTTGGTCTGGGGCCCAGGGTCTCTGGGTCGAAGGTGATGGGGAGGTAATGCTGGTTGTGAAGAGGCTAGAAATGTGACCGATCTAGCAACCTTCAGGGCCGCGAGGAAGTTTCTGGGGAGGCAGGGGTATTGTCCTGAAATATCGGGCAGGATTGAAGGACTTGGTCTTATCTCTACTGGCTGTCCCCTGTCTTGAGGATGTAGTATCTCTCTATCCTGTCTTTCCACCCCAGGATGTGGATGCTGCCTACATGAACAAGGTGGAGTTGGAGGGCAAGGTGGATAGTCTGAATGATGAGATCAGCTTTCTCAAGACCCTTAATGAGACCGTGAGTTCCAGGGTGGGTGGCGTGTCATCTTCTAGCCTTAGGAAGGAGCCCCGCTGACCATCATCTGGCAGGGGTTGGGCCAAGGCTAGTACCCTAAGGGGACCTCACAGGAGGAGCTGCTGTGCGCACCATATTTTCTCTTTCTCTCTTTTAATCCTACCAGATTCTGCTGTTTGAGATGCCAGAAGCCAGGATGGGCAGAACTATTCAGCATGTGCTGGGCCTCACTGGCTGTTCTTCCCACTCTGGCTTCTTTCTCTTTTCCTTGGGTGGGTTCCAGCGTGGTATGGAACGGGGTAGATCATGTCCCAGACATGCAGCCCAATGTCCTGTCTGGTTCCTGCAGGAGTTAGAAGAACTGCAGTCACAGATCTCAGACACATCCGTGGTGCTGTCCATGGACAATAGCCGCTCCCTGGACTTGGATGGCATCATTGCCGATGTCAAGGCCCAATATGAGGCGATGGCCAAACATAGCCAGGCTGAGGCTGAAGCCTGGTACCAGACCAAGGTGTGTGGCCATTTGGGGACATCTTTCCTCCTTCTACTAGACTCTGGGTGGCAGCTCCCTTTCTCTTCATTGTGTTTCCAATCTTTGGGACCTGGCAGGCACCAGTGATTGAGAACATGGTGTGCTCGAGTTCAGGATAAGAAGGAGCCAAGGCTAGTTCCCTGCCTTAGGCTTGAACTGAGGCTGAGGCTGATGGGGCAGAGGAAGAGCAATGAGACATATATTGATAATGGTTCAGTGTCAGTGCTGATCAGGTGGGACACACTTGCACAGGGCTAGGCAGTGTCTTCTGTCACCCCCACGTGTCTAATCCACAGAACATCCCTGTTTTGTGTGCACTGCTATGATTGCCATTGTAAACATGAGGCCCAAAGAGGATAAGTCAGTTTTCCAGCTCACACAGCTGGTAGGTGAAAGAGCGGGCACTAGCTCTTGAAGTGCGGTGTTCCAGGAACAAGAGGCTTAATTGTTACTATAGAGTCAAAACAGCTGAGAGCAATCTGCTAAAGACATGGGAGAGACATGGGCTTCAGTGTCACTGAAGGAAGTCAGAAGCCAGGTTTGAAGGGTGCAAAGGGTGTGGAGCCCAGCAGTGTGCATAGATAGAGAAGTTCAGGCCTGGACTCATGCTCTCAGATCCTGGCTAGGAGGGGACAGAGACTGCCCTGTAGTTTGACCTTTTGGCATTGTGAATGTGGGGGCTTGGGTGGTAATGGTGGCTGAGGGGTGGCTGTCTTTCCTGGGAATATAGTCTGGGAGAGGCTTTCTGTGGGTGGAGAGAAGGCCCTAGTGGTTGGCAGTGATGGCCTACTCTGCCATCATTGTGTTCACTACTTTTCAGTTTGAGACCCTCCAGGCACAGGCTGGGAGGCATGGAGATGACCTCCGCAACACCCGGAATGAGATTGCGGAGATGAACCGCACCACCCAGAGGCTGCAGGCTGAGATTGACACCGTGAAGAACCAGGTGGGGACCTGCCCTTCTGCTGCCTTATCCCTGCTTTTTGGGAGAGGCAGCTAGCCAGGTCAAGGTCAGGGTGAATCTGGGAGGCCTGGGCCCAGGTGGGTGCAGCTCACATCTCAGGCCTACCTGATGGAAAACTTTCGGCCAGTGCCTGGGCTGGGTTGACAGTTAGAGTCATGGCTGGGAATGGAGCCTGTGGAAGGGAGCTCAGGTCACCAGCCAAAGAGGAACCACCCTGACACTGAGCACTGCTTGCCCCTAACTCTGGGCTCACATGTCCCACCCTGTCTTCAGTCTGGACCACACCATTTCCTCCTTTTACTCAGGCCATGCTAGCCTGCTCCCTAAATCTTCCTTCACTAAGCATTCATGCTCCAAGGCTCTCAGTCCACCAGCCTGTGATTCTCCCAGCTCTGTCCATGGCTTTTGCTTTATCATTTGTGGGATTTAGGACCAGAGTCCCCCTGTGGGGACTGGCATCTTCAAACCCCCAGCCACCACACTAGCAGCCACCTGAAGGGCTTTGAAGTACCTTCTACTGTCTGCAGTGTTCGAGGTTATTAAATTATTGGCTGTCTTCACCCCGCTGGAATTGCATACTCCTTGAGAGAGGAAGCCATTTGTCTGATTCACTGGTCCTTTCTTCTGGAGCCTGTCACGCCACAGGGACGGAAGTCTTAAAGGAGAGTCTGAGAGCACATGTACTTTATTGGAAGCTGGAATGGGGCTGTCAATGAGGGAAGGGTCCCCTGAGGGACTGAGGTGCCATTGTGGTCATGACAGTGCAGCCTGAGCAGGCGCCTGCAACATGGGTGGGCAGAGGATGCGTGCCGCAGTCTCAGCAAACATTTCACTGAACTGCGGTCGGAAGGTAGAGCGATTTACCCAGGAAGAGCCTTCTCTGAGCCCTGTAGGTGGGTTATACACAGGGCAGCTGCTGCTATCCGGCTTGGATGTGGAGCTGTGAGTCACCCAGGGAAGCAGTTCAACTTTTTGGTCAGAACAGGAGGCTCAGTACAATGAATGGTCCTTCCTCAGACCGTAGCCTTCACCACGTCCACCAGCTTTCTCAGACGGCAATCACCACCGAGGGCCTCAAGGGACTGGGGTGGTCTTTAGAGGCAGGGGCTGCCCTGCCTGGCCCAGGGGACATTAGTGTGAGACGACTCCACTGACTGGTGTCCATGAAGTAGAGAGGTGGCGACTTCAGCTGAAGGAAGAAGACCCTAGGATGGAGAGGGATCCTCATGAAGGGCAGAGACACCCTGGGCTGGAGTGTGGGGGATGAGAGAGGGAGGCAGCTTTTGTTAGTGGTTGTGTTAGCTGGCGATCTACCCTTAGTGTAAAACACTGCAGAGAAACAATTTAGAGGAGAAAAGAGTTGCTTTGGCTCACTGTTTCAGTGCCTGGATTAAGCATCGTCACTTCGAGTAGGTGGCTATGTGGATCATGGTGTGTGTGGGTGGATGATAGTACAGAATTCCTCATCTTACCTCAGCCAGAATGCAGAGAAGAAGGACCAGGGTTCCTCACCCCTTCATGGACATGTCTCCAGTGACCTCAGTTCCTTCCACTAGCCCCATCCCTAATGGTTCTACCTCCTCCTGATAAACACCATCGGCTGGGGACCAAAGCTTCACACATGGGCCCTTGATGTCCATTCAAGACCTAAACCGTGATAGTGCGGGAAGTGCCCAAAGCTGGGGAAGCCCTAACGCCCATTGTAAGTGGTAGCTGCTCTCAGCAGACACTGGTCTGTGGAAACTATGCCTCATCCCCTTTTACCCTTACCGCATTCCTGTGGGATAGATATTGATCATTACTCTTTTAGAAAGATGAGTCTTTGGCTTGAAGGGGACACTGCTAGAAAGTGGCAGAGCCAGCATCAGATTCTAAGCATTGGGTCCTCATATCCTTGTGTCTAACCTTCAGGATTCCCTGGTGTTTGGGGGGAGTAGGCAGGGCCAGTGAAGCCATCTCAAGCAAGAGGGACAGGGGCATCATGGTTTGGTAGGAAGGTAGTGGCCAGCTGTTCCCTCTGCTCATGGTTTCACTACCACCCGCAGCGTGCCAAGCTGGAGGCCAGCATTGCTGAGGCTGATGAGCGCGGGGAGCTAGCACTCAAAGATGCTCATGCCAAGCAGGAGGAGCTGGAGGTCGCTCTGCAGCAGGCCAAGCAGGACATGGCCCGGCAGCTGCGGGAGTATCAGGAACTCATGAACGTCAAGCTGGCCCTCCTGTAGCTCTAGCGGTGGATGTCCTTCGACCTGGAGGGCGAGGAGAGCCGGTGAGAGACGCAAGCTGAGCAGGAGGTCCTGGGGGATCAGTAAGGTCTGGCTTCATTATTAATACACCCACAGGCTTCTCCTAGGTGCCCTTCCTTTGCAAGGTATAGGGTGGGAGGGACAGAGTGCCCAAAGCGCCTGATTGCTGCTTAGCCCTGTAGAAAACGTTCTTCTGGATGGAAAAGCCATGTGGTAAGTCCCTTCCTAAGTAGGGCCATTAGCAGTGTTGGAATTTAAAAAGTGGTGGGTGAGAGAAAGATACCGTGCAACAGAGTTCATGTGGAGGGATTTCTATAAAGGGAATGTAAAAAGAGGGAAGGGGAGGTGGGGACAGGCCTCTAGGGACAGAAACAGCAGAAGAGAAGAAAGAAGCAGAGAGTGGGGGAGAGAGAGAAACAGGCAGAGAAGCAGAGAGAGAGAGAGAGAGATGGGAGGTGGGCAGGGTCCTTTAAAAAGGGACCGTAGCAAATGCGCACAGGAGGTGCTCTCAGTGGCTGCAGCTGAGGACGAATCCTGTCTGAACCCCAAGGTCAGGCCAATACAGATGCCTTGATACTAACAAGCAGAGCTTTTAAAAAATGTTTTATTTCTTGGTATGGTGCATGTGTCTGGTGAATAAACACATGTGTGTGCAGGTTCCCACATTCAAGCTGATGGTTGGAGGTCAGAGGAGGATGACAGTGTCCTGCTCCATGTTTGCCTTGTTTTGAGACAGGGTCTCCTATGGAACCTAGAGCTAGGCTGGTGGCTGGATAGCCCTAGTGATCATCTTGTCTCCCACCTGCTCCCCCATAGCACTAGGGTCACAGGCACATGTGAGGCCACACCTGGCTTTTTTAAAAAAATGTTTGTTTATTTATTATGTACACAATATTTTGTCTGTGTGAATGCCTGCAGGCCAGAAGAGGACACCAGACCTCGTTACAGATGGTTGTGAGCCACCATGTGGTTGCTGGGAATTAAACTCAGGACCTTTGGAAGAGCAGGCAATGCTCTTAACCTCTGAGCCATCTCTCCAGCCCCACACCTGGCTTTTTATGTGGGTCCTGGGGATTCAAATGCAGGTCTCAGCAGGTGCTCTTACTCACGGAGCCATCCCCGCAGCTCCTAGTAGGACTCCCTTACTGATCCTCAGCAAATTTTCAGGGAGGCAGGTCAGGAGCATTGCCTCCAGGGTCTGCAGAAGCTGTGGTTCAGTTACCTGAGGGACAGAGCAGTGTGCAGCTGAGGGCTGCTGATTGCTGGCCCATGAACAAGCTAGGCCGCTTTTCATGGCTACCTGGGCTCACCATGTGGCACTCAGTGTGCTAGGAGCATTTTCTCTGTCCCCAGAGCTGTGTGCATAGACACCTGCAGTGACAGGGAAGGCTGGAAGGGGCTGGGCTGGCTTCCTACAGGATAGAGCACCTCCATCTGAGGTTACTTTTGTTTTTAGAGGCTGCAGGGACTGATTCCTTCCGGGGCCATACAAAGCTTTGTCCTGGAGAAGGTTAGGATTTGGAGAGGTGAGAAGCAACCATGTTGGGAAAGCATGGGAATAGCCTTACTAGTCTTCATTTGTTAGAATCCATTGTAGAGGCAGGTAATATTTAAGCCATGTTTCTGCCCTCAGGGAGGAAGTACATTCACCATGGAGATAAACACCTGCAAAGGGAAAGCTCAGAAACCAGGATCTTTAGCTTTATTTATTTATTTATTTGCTGTTTACTTATTTATTTATTACATTTGCTTGCTTGCACTTATTAAAAAACAAACTAGTTTAGAAAAAAACATTTATATTGTGTATGTATGTGTGTGTACACACACGTGCTATAGTGTGTGTGTGTACACACATGTTACAGTGTGTGTGGAGGTCACAGTTTTGGGGAGTAAGTTCTCGCCTTCCACTGTGTGATGGGACACAGGATGTCAGGCTTGGTGGCAAGCTCTGGTACTTGCGGAGTCGGGAGTCGGCATCCTGGCCCCAGGAACTTACAATGTTTAAATGCTAAGTTCACTGGAGAACTTTTTCTCTCCTAAGCTGTGTGCGTAGGTAAGATGAATGGAGCAGACGGGAAGGTAGGGGTGTGGGGGGGCAGGAGTGGGGGAGTGTTGAGGCAGAAAGCCTGNAGGAAGACCGGGGGGGGGCATGGTTGAGAATGTAGGCCAGAGGTAAAAGAGGGTCTGTGCACCCTATTTAGTGTTATTTATTACACTGTTTATACTAACATTTATTTATCCACCTGACTTCTTTGTGAGAAGAACTGAACATCAGAGGCCTCTGGAAGACAGGCTGCCACACAGGCTGCCACACAGGCTGTCCCACAGACTGTCACACAGGATGTCACACAGGCTACCACACAGGCTGTTCCACAGGCTGTCACATAGGCATATCCTACATGCTATCACATAGGCTGTCCCACATACTGTCCCACAGACTGTCACACAGGATGTCACACAGGCTGCCCCACAGGCTGTCACAGGTTGTCACATGCTGTCCCAGGCTGTCACAGGCTGTCCTACAGGCAGCTGCATCTGAGAGGCCTTTCTGCACCTTCCTATCTACATGGGGCCCTGATTCTTCCTGTTTTAAATCCCTTAACCCCTTTAACTTTCTATGGGCATTTCAGGGACTGTGGCTCTGAAACTTTCATAATTGCTTTGAGTTTGTATTCTTTGAGATACAATGTTACAAATATAGTCACAAAGTCATTATATACTTGGAATGGAAGAGCAAATCAGTCACTGTAACTTGGACGTCAGGCCTGTTCCCAGCGTACCCTTTAGACAGTGCCCTGGAACTGCAGCTTGGTGGCACCCAGCCCTTGGCGGCTCCAACTTCTAGCAGTCTCTGCCATTGATCTAGCATCCTGGAAGCGTCCCGAAAACCTGACTCTTTCCCACCTTCACTGTGAGGCTGCTGAGGCCAGTGGATCCTCGCTGCCCCTCCCCATCAAAGTAAGGTATCTCTCCCCCCTGCCAAGCAACTGAACCCCAAGGCCAAGAGCTTGGTGACAATGGGACTATGAGTCACCAAACAAACACACCCAGCTGTCTCAGATTTTGAATTTCTACTGCAAGACTTGTTTCAGGCCCACGCACAGCTGAAAGCCACCCCGCCTTCCCCTACCCTCTCAGTCCTGGCTGGAGCCAAAGTCAGTCAACAATTCATTAATTATTTCAGCATCTATTAAGTAATTGCTAGTTCCAGGCCTGTGCTAGGGGCTGGACACAGGAGTCCGTAAGCAGTAGCCCAATTTGAGAACTTCTGGTGAGGAAGGGCAGGCCTGCTCACAACTAATAGCGTGGTAATCGTTTCCCAAGCCCTAGGTGTTTGGGGCTCGTGGGGAATTGCATGCTGCAATGTTCACAAACAAACCTGTCACCTTGGTTCTGGAGGTAGGCCCGGTTTAGAGGTGGGATATGAATGCCCTGGAACTTTGATGCAGGCCATGTAGCTGATTGGGAACGGGGACTAAGTGGGCCCCTTCACTCCTACTCCTCAGTGACTTTGAAACAAGGCTAAAGATGAGCTGGGAACAAGAAGGGAGGGATGGAGATTCTGCTTGGCCTCTGGAGGCTGGTGCCTGGCAGTGCTGGCTCCGCCCTGAGGTGAGAGCCACCCTTATAGACCTGTCCTCTTCTCCCAGGTTGTCTGGAAGTGGAATTGGCCCTGTGAACATCTGTAAGTTCTCGGCTACTCCTCCCACCCCCTGCAGTGCCAGCTCTGAAGACTTAGCTGACTTAGATAGCTAGAGCATAGCAGATTGGCCCAAGAGCCGCGGCTTGTGGTGTTAGGAGCTTCCCCTTTCACACAGTTCTGGCAGGTTCCATGGAACTCATATCCACCCAGCTCAGGGGCAAGAATACAAAGGTGAGAGTAGAGGGAAGTGGGGTGAGGAACGGCTTTGAGACCCTGGGGAGGGCCCTGCTGCTTTAAGAAGCTTCTTTTAGGCTGGGGGGCCTTGCTAGAGAAGGGAGGCAGGGCAAGGAGATGGGGGGCGGCTGTGGCAGTAAGGTGGGCTGGGAGAAGGGTGGGCTCCCTGGGCAGGGGTGTGTGCACTAATCAGACCCTCTCCTCTTCCAGCTGTAGTGAATTCCACTGGGGGCAGTGGCAGCAGGCTCGTCTTCGAGGGAACCATGGGGAGCAATGCTCTGAGCTTCTCAAGCGGTGGGGCACCTGGGGGACTCAAGGCCCATTCCATCAGGACCACATCTACCACCCGCAGAAGCCCCCACAATTGAGCACATATAACCAAGCTTGTGGGCTTGGAGAGTCTCCACACCCCTTTGCCCACACATAGGACCCCTCCTGCTTCACGTCCCTGTCACAAGATGGAATACAGTCTGAAACTGCTGTTGGTTTTAGTGAAGTTATCCTCTGAGCAACCTTCCCTGGCAGCCAGGAATTATGTGCACAGGGAGCAGAGGGTACGGCATGCTCAGGAGGGGGTTCAGACTGATAGGGGTGTGGCTCCAAGGTGCTGAACCCCCATCCAGGAGGGCCCTGTCCAGGCTGGGGTTGGTTCCAGTGCCTCTCCTGAAGGCATTCAAGAAGGCCTCAGGGAACAGGTGGCGACAAGTAGATGTTGAAGAAACCCATCCTCATCAATTCCTGGGACCTAGGACTATGTGTTCTGATACTTTTGAGGGGTCCCTCTGCAACTGAGATTCCCCAAGAGTGACTCCAGGGGGTGACAGAGGAAGGTCTGGTATAGCAGGGGTCTCAGAGCCTAGGCTGTGGTAGAGAGCCTGTGCCTGGATCTCTGGATGAAGGAATGGCTGTGTCTAGATACCTAGGGAAGGAGGAGGGGACCTCTGTGTGAAGGCCTCCAAATATCTGGGTCTCTGCTGTAGAGCTTCAGGGTCTATGCATTGAGAGTTTTGATCCCAGGCATGAGGGAGTACTGGGGCTGGTTTGAGGTCTCCAAGTGTGGGGCCCACAGGGTAGGGGTGGGAGCAGCATAAGGTGGTTAGAATAAAGATCTGCGAGTGAGCCTCAAAGGATAGCAGGGAGTGGGGTGGGCAGAGGGGACAGGATGGAGACCATCATCAAGGATGTGTTGACTTCTGAGGAGTCTGTGTATTTGACCCCATGGGCATGGAGTTTTGAACTTGGGTGTGGTGTGGAACAGGACATGGAGGAAGTGGACTACTGGTGTCTTAGAGCTCTGAGTGGTGAAGTCCTCAACCAGGGTGTCCGGAGTCCCTTCCCTTGTAGGGTAGAGTCTGTCCCTCAGTGCTTTGTGATTCCTTGTATGTGGGTTTGGGGCCTACCAATTCATCCCCTGTGTCTTGAGCACCATGCTGTGCAGAGTGGATAAGTATCCAGAGACAACCCTCCTCCCTGGCTAAGGACTGGTTGGCTGGTGCAGGCAAACCAGCAGGGAGTGGCAACGCTGGCACAAAACACCACACACCCTTGCATCGCAGCAGCCTTTATTGAAACACAGATGGGGCACTCCAGAAGGCAGGGCACCCACAGACAGAACCAGAAAGTGGCCTCATAGTCCCCATCCCATCAGCCCTCCCGTGGGCAGTTCCCTTCTGCACAGGCAGGGGAGGCTGGAGCAAATATGGAGTCTTTGAAATGTGTAAAGGCGCTCTGAATAGCAAGACCAGTTCAAAGCTCCCTAGCCAGGGGCTGTAGGTAGCAGGAATCCCCGGAGAGCAGACTGTTTTCTGGGAGGCACCCCAAGGAGTATGGATAGAGCATATTGCCTCAAGGAAGGCAGTCAGTCAGGGAGGTGACCAAACACAACCAATGATAGGCAGGTGCTTGCTGCCTCTGAGGCCAGAAATGGGAGCTTCTTGGGCAGGGTTCCCTCTGGTGCTTTAGTTTTTGGAGGAATGGCTGGGTGGTTAGGACCGTGCCTTGACTCATGAAGGCCATGCTTTATTGTTTAGCCACCCTGGGTGACCGGTAGTGTCCCAGAGGGCTTGGCGAATGATACAAATCAATTATAAGTGTTTGAAGACAGATTGGAATTAAGCAGAGGGTTGGGAATATCTTCTAAAATGAAGCCCGAGGAAAACCGAGAAACAACTCCCTAAAGGAGAAGGTGGGGGAGAGCGGCCCTGACTCTTTCCTCCCATAGGAACATCTAGATTATTCTGGAAGCAAGCACACATTTTTTTATACACACATCATTCCACTCTGGGGCAGACAGACGTCCCATTTGGAGGTCCTGGCACTAAGCAAAGCGCACCGAGCGACTGCTCCCACAGCTGAAGCTGGAGGATCTTGGCTGGCAAGGAGTGCAGGAGTCAGGGGCCATCACTGTGATGCTGCCCCCAGTGGCAGAGGGGCCAGAGGCAATCTGGCGCCCTGGGGTTGTGCCATATGTGAGGCCCCCACATGTGACTCCACCACGGGAGCTGCTGACACCTGTGGGAAGAGGAACAGGGAAGGATAAGGGGCTTGCTGGTGTCACCCACCCACCACAGGTGCCTGAGGGCTTCACATGCGGGGCCTGTGTCCTTCTCAAGGGATCAGTGGCTAACATGACATGTCCTATTCTTTCAACCCATTTCCCTGGACTGCAGTGGAAACCAGTTAATGGGTGCTCAACTGTTTCTGAAGCTACCCCAACCCTCCTTCCCCAGCCCTGCAACCCTTACTTCCCCACCTTCCACCCACCTTCCTACCCAGTAGTCGTTAGGGAGGAGCCTGGGGAAGAGGAAAGACTATGAATGCTGGGAAACATTGGAGGTTCGGTGGGGTAGGTCCATGCTGCAGCTTTGCCCAACCCCAGAGCCATTTTTCTAGGGGGCCTTTCCAGCAGATACTTACAGACATTCACGGAGCCCACACCCTCGCACAGCCTGAGGAGAAAGGAAAGCACCATCAGTTCTAAGCAGTGAGCTGGGTCCTTGAGACAGTTGCTTGGGAACAGACAAGGCCAGCTTTTGTTCTAGGTTGGAGCTATCTCCTGAGAGGCAGGAAGGGCTCCCCAAATCTTCTTGGAATGTTCATTTTCTGACTTTAATGTCCCCATCCACGGAGACCAGCCCTCCCGGTTTACAGCAGTAGTGAGTGGAATCGTGACTTCCACACACCACCTGCCATCGGTGCCTGAGCCTGCTGAATGCCAATAAGTGCTCACAGTAAGCATGAGGCAGAGCTACGGGTATACAGGGCACAGCATCCTTATTGTACATGAGCCCAACTCCAGGGAAACTCCGATGGGCTTCAGAAGCCGAGGACCTAGTGTTGGGTCCCAGCTCTGCGGCTTAGTAACTTTGTGGCCATGGGAAAGGAGCTGAACGTTGAGCCATCCCTTCTCTGTTTTTGGACAGGAAAAATGGTACTTACCTGACAGGATGGAGAATTATAAATGGGTGCTTGACATAGAGCATAGGATACGTGATAGGAAACCATTATTACTGAAGCCTGGCCTGGAGTGGTGTGGTCAGAGCTATATGTCACACTTGTGCCCAAAGCGTTAGCCAGGAGGCCTAGGGTCTCTGCCCTATCCATGCAAGGACTGACAGGCCCTAGCCAGCTTCTTTTTTCTTTTTTTTTTTTTCAGGACAGCTTGGTCCTCAATTGAACCCCCACATGGTTCTTCTCAGCTCACCTGTGCTCCTCGCCCTCCAGCAGGCGCCTGTAGGTGGCGATCTCGATGTCCAGGCCCAGCTTGGAGTTCATCACCTCCTGGTACTCCTTGAGCAGGCAGGCCATGTCCTGCTTGGCCTTCTG
>LOEQ01001197.1:429227-441613 GCA_001685075.1 Bramus lutescens
CCGGTCAATCCCCTGTAGCAGGACACTCCTCGGAATGGAGCAGCACTGATGCAGCAGCGGTTGCCAGTTTTGGGGGCCACAGCTGAACAGGAGCTGAAATTTCTGATAACTCCACATCCTGGGCTGATCCTGTAGGAGCGACAGGACATAGCGCGAGTTGGATGGCGTCTAAGTGGCTGTGGGGTTTGGTGTAGGCTGCAGAGTGTGAGGCTTGGAATCCTTTGGGTCTCTCTGATCCTCTGCGGTCCTTTTATTGGTGGGGAGAGCTGGGGTTGGCTGCGTAAAAGCAGTGAAAAGGCATTTTATGTTGTTTATGGGCTTGGGGAGGTTGCCAGCAACTCCCCAAAGACTCATCTTAAAGGTGAGCTCAGAGGCGATGTGGGCTCTGTCAAAGACTGAAGATGTTATTAGGACATCACGCTGCACTTTTCATCTTCAAAGCTCTTTACATACATTAACTAATTAATTTTCACACGGTCTCTCTGAGATGGCCTCAACCCACACCCGGGGACGGATTTGAACTCCATTAGCAATCTGGGGGCGGCATGGGTAGCAGTGGGGGGCACAGAATCACCGGAGTCCCAAGTAGACTGAGACACAGGAAGGCTCTGCTGTGTCCCCTGGCCCCACGCAGGCATATTCTCATGTCCATCACTGCCCCTGGAGTACCTTCCCATGCCCAGACAGCTTGCCTGAAAGTGGTTCAGGAACAGAGGGGTTATTTTGACCGTGTGTTCTTAGGATTAAAGAGCTGGAGAAGACAGCACTTGGAACCATCTGGATCCCAGCCTAGAGAACCTTGGTCCAGAGCCTGTCTTTCTCACCCAGCAGAAGTACAAACCACTGAAGTTTCAGTGGCCACATAATGACCACTTGTGGGTAATGGAGAAACTCCTTTGGCCACTTTCTTCCATGTGGCTCAAATAGGAAGGTGTGCCCAACCTTGAGAGAACCTCGATTTGGGTATCAGCTTGCTCCTGAGCCTTTTCTATTTGCTCCCTAAGAAGAAACATGTCTTGTTAGTGTCTGCCCCTTCCAAGACCACCCGCCAGAGCAGGGAACCTGTTCATAGACTGTCCCGCATTGCCACCTCTCCAGGTCTGTTAGAGCCTGCACTGAATGTATGAAGATGGGAGTGCAGTGGTGGTTCACTCTTGTCAGAGGGCCTGGATTTACTCCTGGGGCCTTTGGGAACCATGGCCTTCTAACATCCCTGTTACCTGTGTGTCCCTGGGCCACTTATTAGGATAATGATGCCATTCTGCAAATGCTTATGGAGCACAGACACCAAGGATATGGTCTCTGCCCCCAGGGGGGCTTTGAAGACACCTGAGGAATTAGGACCTTAAAAAGAGAGCTGGCGAGCTTGCCTAGAGACCGGGTCTTTTGCCAGAACCAAATATTCCCATAAGAATGATTTGCTCTCTGCCCTGCGAGTTCTAATGTCCACGGCCTGCCGACCTTGGTCTTCACCTGGCATTAGGCAGATGGATATATACCCTATACTCCACTCTGAACCATCAGGGGAGGTGGAGAGACTCTGGGCAGCTGGTGGGGGAAGCCCAGGTGCTCACCAGCGGGGCCCCAAAAGGACATTCCAACGCTGGCACCTCCAGGGAAAGCAACAGGGCTTAGCAACTGGGGTAGCTGAATTAAAGCTGCAAGACCAAGTTCAACTCGCCCCCTCTCAAACCATGTCTTTGGAAGTTCGTCTCCCTAAAGTTTTTGTTCCTTCCAGGATTTGATTCTACTCTAACCCTCCTTTTTTTGGAGGCAGGTGATAAACCCGCGAGACTGTTTGGGGCATCATGAAGGTCTGTGGGAAGGGAGCAGCTGCCTCCTGTGGGGAGCATCCCACCCCACCCCCTGCTGTGTGGGCCTCTTCCAGCCCCACCCTTAGCTCTCGCCTCCTCTGCACCTCACAACTTCTTTACCCTTTCAAGGCTGTGCTTAATGTGTCCTCAGCCTGATTTCACTCTTATAAAAACTTGGGGTGGAGACTGGGGGTGGAGGGAGAAGCTGTTTGGGGGAGCACAGAGGATGATTCCTAGCTTCTAGCCCTATTTGGGGCCTTGTTGCCAGGGATCCAGGGCATATTCCAGGCTTGGACAGTAACCTCATCGGCTCTCTTTCGTGTAGACTTGGAGCTTGTGTTGAAGGCAAAGGGATGCCCGAGAGGCAGCTGAGAACGGCAGGAGGGTGCTGGGAAAGCCCACTTTAACCCTGGGGGCCTCCGCCCTCTATTCTGCTGCTTGAATCAGGTTCACCTCCTGCTGTCCTTGAAGCTGCTGGCAGCCTTTGTCCTGAGGGACGCAATTCAGTCCTAGGCTTTCTCCTCACCAACACATGGAAATCTGTATGCGTGTTCCCTACCATCACCCAGAACAGGCCTGGGCACCAGGGCTAGGGAAGGCCTGGTTGGCCACCGTTTCAGGACACAACTCCTGGGCCTGGACAGGCAGGGGCAGAACATAGGTACAAGTTGTGCGGGTGTCTTGAGGCACAGGGAAAGGATGGCGGTCTCCGCCTCAGGGTGAAGTTTGCCCCCTGCAGTTGCAGCACTGATCCCCACTGGCAGGCAGGCTGCTCAGAGAAGCGGCCCCCCTAAAGCTCTGGTTGGATTGCCTGGGTAGAAGACAAAGGGGACAGGTAGGCCAAACCTCAGTGCTGACCGGAGGTGGCACTGACTGATGGGACAGGCAGCTGTTGTGAAGAGACATCTGTGGCGTAAGAGGGAGAGGGGTCCATAGCCCCTCACTGGTCTCTGCCTATCACCCCGACACCCTGCTGGCAACCCAGGTCAGGAGCTTTGAGGACAGGTGGGGACAGGTCTCATAGTTCACCCCTTAGTCACTACCATCCTCTGCTGTTGTCACTAGACTGTACCCTTGTCTCTGCTTCCAAGCCTTCTATGCAATTACACCTTTGCCTGGAATGTCCGGGAACAGCGGCCTCTTTCAGGAAGCTGCTGTGAACTACTCATTGGGAGAGAAGCAGTGATTTCTCTTCCTCTGAGCCTCATAAAATGCCTCTGTGGGTGTCCCCGGTCACTCAAATCACATCCTTCTATAGCCTCTTATTTCCGGTGCTGTCATTCATGCCATTTGGTCCGGTTACCTCCTGGTCTAACATCTTTTAAGACCCCACCCAGTGTTAGAACTTCCACTCAAGAGTCCATGACTATGAGTAGTTCTTAATTAGAAATGCTTCTCAGTGGTCGTTTCAAGAGTCCATGACTATGAGTAGTTCTTAATTAGAAATGCTTCTCAGTGGCCGTTTCTAGGAAGCCTAACTGAATGGAAAACACCCCTGACTACCCTGGAGTCCCTAGCATCTGAGACGCGTTCTGAGTCGCCCGTAGTCTGCAGAGCACACAGCCGTGTTCTTTGGTGGCCCTCACTCATCCCTCCAGGCTTTGCCTTGCCATCTTCACCTGTACCTCGCTGGGTGCTCTGGGCCTGTCTGATCTTCCCCACGCTAGGCCTCACTGCCTCCCTTTTCTTTATCCTCTGGACTTGGACTCCTCTGCTTGCAGGAAGCCTTCTTGGATTTATCAGAAGGCAGGAGGGCACTGATACTTCACTGGTCCTGCTCTGCGTGGCCCTAGAGGCACCTGCTAACCCCACCAGTTCTATATGTGTATCTGCCTGGCTGCTCTTTCATCCCAAGTATGGTATGGAGACCCAGGGACATCTATCTGGCTCACCCCAGGAATGGTTTTTTAAAAACTTTGCTGGCCACACTTTGACTCTGACACCAAATCTGTGCCAAATGCTCATGGTTGGAGCAGCTCTTTAAGGGGCTTCTTGGCCCCGACTCTTTCTTCAGTGTTCACAGATCTGGGCATGTCTCAGAGATCCAGTACGAGAGAAATAGGGAGCAGCTGGAGGAACAACTATCTCTGCCTGGGATAGCACAGGCCAGTCCTGCATCAGCTGGTTAAGCTCTCCCTGCCCTGTCCCCACTCCCTCTTCATGGTTTTCTCTCTAGAAACCCCATTCTCTCCCAAGCTGTCCTTTCAGGCTGTCTCCCCATTCCCCAAGTCCTCCCAACAGTGGCTTTCCTGCTCCAGCTCCCCATTCCCCGAGTCCCCCCAACAGTGGCTTTCCTGTTCCAGCTCTCCATTCCCCGAGTCCCCCCAACAGTGGATTTCCTGTTCCAGCTCCCTACTCCCCAAGTCTCCCCAACAGTGGATTTCCTGCTCCAGCTCCCCACTCCCTGAGTCTCCCCAACAGTGGCTTTTCTGCTCCAGCTCCCCACTCCCTGAGTCTCCCCAACAGTGGCCTTCCTGCTCCAGCAGCAGAACCTCTAGTCTTGGGACTGGGCCACATTAGTGGTTCTGAAAGCTTCACTCTCTTTTAGAAGTAGAAACACATCCCAAATCTTAGGAGGAAGACAGCTATATAATGCCATGAAGTCATTCATGGGTGCCCATGGGAGATTGGTTCAGGAACCCTGAGGATGTCAAAATCCAAAGACTTCAAGTCCCTTCTACACAAAGGTGTAGAATTTGCTTAGAGACAGCAATCATTTGAGCACTTTAAGTCATTTTTAGGTAACCTCGGTATCTGATACAATGTCAATGCTGTCTGAATTGTTACACTGTGGTGTATAGGGAACAGGACAAGGAAAAGCCTAACACACTCAGCATAGGCGTGGTTTCCTCTGCTGTGTTCGGCTGAACCATGGACCCAGAAAGCAGTTATGCATTTACTGCTGTATTTAGCTAGAGAAGAAAGAAGCTGAGCTGTTGGTCTCCCTGCTGGTGCTCTTGGACCCCCAGTTCCCAGAGACCTACCTGTCTTAGGCTGGATATTACTTACCTGCTCTAATGCCCCGTTGGCTCCTTATTGTGTGCAGGTGAAAAAACCTTTTCTGCCTGTCCATTTGCCTCTTCACATGTCTCTTTCCTCTGCTCTTGGACCTACATGGGTCCTTCAACATGCCGGGCACACTCCTGTCTCAGGGCTTCCGCACAGCTGTCCTTTCTGCTCAGTGTCCTCGTCTTATCCAAAAGGCTTCCTCCATTGCCTCATGTGGGGGTTTTGTGCAAAAAAAACTTTCGGATTCTTCTTTTAAAAATGTTGACCTCCTATTCTATCCTAGAACTGCCTCCTTCTGGCTACATTGCTCTGATTGCTCTGTGTGTGTGTGTGTGTGTGTGTGTGTGTGTGTGTGTGTGTGTGTGTGTGTGTGTGTGTGTGTGTGTGTGCATGTGCGTGTGTCCCATGTGTGAGCTTGCAGAGGCCAGAGGTCAGCTTCAGTTGTCTTCCTCAGCTTTTCTCCTTCTTAGTTCCTGAGACAGGATCTCTTCATCACTCAACTCAGAGCTCTCTGTTTTGGGAAGGCCAGTGAGCTCCGAAGATTTACCTGTCTCTGCCCATTTTGTTAGGGTTAGAGATATTTGTGACCACACCCTGGTTTTTACATGGGTGCTGAAGATCTAAACTTAGGTCCTTATATCCACAGTTTGCTCACTGAGCCATCTTCCCAACCCTTAGCTACATAAAAAAAAAATCGTTTAACACTTAAACCCTTCTAGTACACTGTATAACCCATGAATTCTGTGTGTCCACCATCACGTCTTTTTTCCACACCCCAAAAGAAGTCCAATGGGGACAGACATCTTGTCTGTCATTGGTGGGTCCCTAGCACTTGCAAGTGCTCTGATAATTTAGTTGCTTATGTGTTGGCTGACTGTATTTGTGTACAAGTGAATAACTACCTCAAATGTCTGAAGGTGGATGAAAATGCTACCTGTGTGCAACACTAGGACCCCAAGTCCAGAGGACCACTCCAAGTTTGAGAACTGCAGGACTTAGAAGCTCCCACTAGTGTCTCTTTCTTGACCCAAGGTGGTGTGGCCAACTATGAGAACAAAGTCAGCCAAGGACATAGGACTTCATAAGTACGCCCACGTGAGGTTGGTGAGCATGAGGTAGGATTCTTATAGAAAGTTTTATTGAGTAATATAAGGTTCGGGCTCTAAACACAATTTTGGGAAAGGGAAAAAAGAATTTTGAAGTTTCCAGTCATCTGCTTGGACACTCCACAGGCTCGCTGAAGCTGGTGGCCAGCAGAGGGCAGCAAACACCATCAGTTGGTCTGCCAGAAGCAAGCCTGAAGGTGTCTTGAGATGTCCAGGATGAGCCTACCTAGGATGAGATCGCAGTGGTGGATCTGCTGTCCCTCACTAATCATAATAATGCAGACACATTCACTATGAAAACAACTCAAGGATTTCTTGTGCAGCACTTACGGTGTGCCAGACTACAGGCTAGCTAAGTGCTTTGGGTAAACTAAACCTGGGCACGAGTGTGCTCTCCACAGACATTTTGAGGATGAAAATAGGTCTCCATTTTACCCACGAGACAAGTGGTTCATTAAGGTTCAGGGACAGGCAAGCACATGCCCTGTGTGGAGTTTAACCTCTTGGACCTTGGTTTGCCTCTGTCAACCGGAAGCACAAGAGGGGAGTTTGTGCCTCTGGCACTGTAACTGGACCCAGTATCACAACCAGTTATTGAGATGGGTCTGTTGAAGTCTATAGCTATTATTTATTTTCTTTTTGGTCTTTCTGATATTAGCTTCTATTAATATTCCATTAACTATTCCTCGAATACTTAAAAATATTCCCTTAGAGGGTGGTGAGATGGCCCAGTGGCTTGCTGTACAGGCCTGTGACCTGAGTTTGATTCCCAGAACCCGAGTCCATGTAAAGGTACAGGGAGAGAATAAACTTCACAAGACTGTCCTCTGACCTCCACAGGTCCAGCCCACCGTGCACACACACCATTAATAATAAAAATTCAAAAACTTATCCAAACTTATCTAGTACTGTAATGTATATAATAAAATATTTCCCAACCAACTTAGAGCTAACACACACACACACACACAGTCTTGTAGGTAGCCTAGGTTGGTCTGGAAGTGTCTATACAGCTTGATCTAGCCTCAGACTTACTTCCTCAGCCCCCTAAACGCTACAGTTGCAGGCATGCACGGGCGATCCTGGGTACAGCTAGGGTTTTGTCACTTCCATTCCCACCGCCTTGCTATTACTGCTAGTACGGACAGCACTTCTGGGCCCATGGTCACTTCATCTGAGGAGGCTGCCAGTTTTGTTTGCAGCAGTTGTGCACACTTTGAAGACCGTAAGGGAAGAAGACAGTCTCCTACATTCAGTCAGACACTCCCTGTCACTCTCCCTTCATACGTGCATTGCACTGCTCCCTTCACTTTGAAGAGCTCAAGCCTGGGTCCAAGCAGATCTCAGATCTCAGTCTGTCTTTTCCTTCCTGCCTTTGCTATGGAAGGATGTGCTTGCTGGCCACGGGGTCCCGTATTTGCAGGGCCAGGTGCAGCTCTGTGGCAGAGGGCTTGCCTAGCACATAGGAGAGTCTGGCTTCCAGCTCAGTCCCCNCCAGCTCAGTCCCCCCCCCCAAAAAAAAACAGCCAAACGAAGGAGCACTTGACGCTCTTTTCTTACTCAGTCCTCAGCACTTGGAATGTGCTGGTCCATTGTCTTTTGTGCTTCTAGTGAGAAGGCCACAGTGATTTAGATTATTATCCCCATGTGCAATGTGCCACCTTTTTCTGCTTAATATTTTCCAGTTTTTTTCTCTTCATTCTTGCTAGTAGATAATGACAATTATTCTGTTTCCAGAGTACTGGCTCCTTCCTCCAGCCTCTCTTTTTACTGTGAAGTTCATCACTGTTTTTACTTTCCAAGCATACTACTTTCAGTTGTAAATGCCACTGCTTTGTCTCTTATCATCTGTTCTCTGCTTCTGAGAACTTTCTCTGTTTCTCTGTCTTTCTCTATCTCCCCTCCCCTCCCCTCCCCTCCTTACTTCATTGAGGATTGACCCTAGCAAACATTTGAACATGCCGGGCAAACACTCTACCCTGATCTCTAGCCCAACCACTTCTAAGCTTTCTATTGTGAGGTAGGGTCGTCTTGCTAAGTTGTTCAGGCTGTCCTTGAACTCACTCTAACCCAGGGAGGCCTTTTATTGAATTTGCAATTTCCTTGCCTCAGCCTTCTGAGTGCTGAGATTGCAGGCCTGAACTCCAAGACCTAATTTCCCCTTTTATTCATTTCAGATGTGTCTCTCCCTACCGTACAGAGCGTGGTGACAGTAGCACTCCACAGTCTCTGTATGCTAATCCCTACAGCTGTATCAACGGTGACGGGGGTCTGTTGACTCTCCCTCCCCATGAGAATTGCTCACGTTTTCTAGACTTCTTGAACATCAAAATAACTGAGAGAGAGAGAGAGACTCTCTCTCTCTCTCTCTCTCTCTGCTTTCTCCACTGAAGCAAATTTGGTTTTAGTGCGAGAACCACTCGGGTCAGTTTCAGGCTCCTGCTACAGCTGATCAAGGATTGGTAGTGTTAAGAAAGCCTCACCTTTTTTCAAACCTGTGCTGGATGCTCTGAGGCTGGTCTAGAGAGCGGACAAAGGCTATTGGCTGAGGGAGCGGAAGGCGCGCCCAAAGCACCATATCTTAAACGCTATTGGCTGAGGGAGAGGAAGGCGCGCATACAGCACCGTATCTTAAAGGCTATTGGCTGAGGGAGCGGAAGGAGCGCCCACAGCAGGCCATGTCACTCAGGGATTTGCTAGAAATGTGGGTGGAGTCGGTAGTCTAACCTCAAATCTCCAAGCTCTTGGAATGTTTCCTTGGGTTTTCCACGCCAGCGACACTCAAGGCTGTGGGAGCCCAAAAGTGACGCAGTTTCCTTCTGGAGCCCATTCTGACTTAAAAGCCATTTGAGTTCAAGCTTGCTTGTTCCGGTCTCCTTAAGAGCTTTGAGAATGTTCTGGTGAAGCCCATGGGAAAGAACACATTATCTAGCTAAGCCGCAGGCTGTTGAATGCCAGCTGAAGGCACGTCCAGAAAGTAAATGGAACTGCTTGCTGCTTGCAGGAGGCACGTGATAGATCACAAGCTTGCCTGCTCCTCGTCTCAAGGACAGTGCTTGAAGTGGTTAACTCACTGCGCTCTCTGTTCTGTTTTTTGCTGTTAGTCTGTGTATAAGAAGGCTCTGAAATAAACCTGATGCTGTTCGGCATTGACCGGCAAAACTCCCGACTCTGTCCTGTCTCTTGTTTTCTCAGTCCTTGCGGCTCCCTTTGGGTGCCCTAGTTGACTCTTGGCTCTGACACAAGGCAAGCCTACCATGTGGTAGACTCACACACGCATTTCCTTCTCCAGTTGTTCAACTTGACCCCACCAGCCCTTCTCCGGAACCTCTTTTCCTGGTTCCTCATGCCAGAGCCGCCAAACTGCTCAGGTTTTAAAACCACAATCCTGCTACAAAGTCCTGCCAAGCCCGGCAGGGCCCAGCCCTCAAGCAAAGCCATAAAGGAGAACAAAATGTGGACTTTGCTTCTGTATTTTCCAATGCATAAGGTCCCCCTTCTTTTTCCTTCGTGTGGAAAGGTGGGATTTTCATGGGCATCTCAGCTGTCCAAACCGATGCTTTCTTGCTCCACCCTCAGGTCAAGCAAGGCCTTGAGTGTGTGTATGGGGGGGGGGAGTAAAATAAACACTTGGCCACTTCCTGAAGCCTTGCCTTCTGCCATAATAGGCCTCTTTTTGTTTACTTTTCAGAATACTCAAACGGTTACCTTTGAATTCATCCATAGTGCTATATTTTATTATATTCTCTTTTTAAATCTCCTAAGCATCGAGGATTGGACGCCAGGCCTTTCTTGTTCAAAGAACACACTTTGCCCCAGTTCTGTCCTCAGCCCCGGGGCTTGCTTTCCGTAGGATCCCTCTGGCGGCTCTTGGTGCACAGACTGAAGAAAGGCAGAAGTAAGGACCAGTTAGAAGTTGACTGCAGTTGCCTGAGGAGGAGAGAGCAGCTTGAGTGTCAGTACCATGCAGGGAAGTGGTGACAACTGAGCGCTAAGCTAAGAATTTCTAATGGAGTGACTGTGGGACTGGGAGAGAGAGAAAGAAGCTAAAGATGTCTGCGAAGATTTGGGCACAGCCAGATGAACAGTGCCACTGGCCACTGATGCCGCATTGCCTGGTGCTGCAGGCACCTGATGCTGTAAATCCTGTGTCTCCACTACAGGAACCCAGCCCTGGAGAAACCGGACAAGAGCCTTTGAGAGAGCAAAGGCAAGGGACGTTCCACATTCCTGCAGTCCATTAGTGTTTATTGACGCGCCCATCACAAAGCGTAATGTCATGTCAGGCAGCGCAAATGAAAAGGGCCAACATGAAGTTTTGAAGAGAAACTAGTTAGAGGACAATTTGGAGCTGAGGTAATGAATTGGTCACTGATGGTGGGTGGTTGTTGTTGGTCTGGCTAACAGAGACACCAAGGCCTTAAGGGGGCAGCATCCATGCTGCTGCAGCTGAGGATTGTGACTCAGTAGAGATGAGGCAGATATACAGGGGGCCCTGGAGCAGAAGGCACGGGACTGATAAGTATTGAGTCTGAGCAGGGTGATAGGCAGGTGTCCAGGCTGCTGGCTGGGGTTAGGGAAGATAGGATGTGTGAAGAAACTAGGTATATGCCTTGCCTTAGAAGAAGACGGTGCTGAGTGCTGCCTGGGCCCTGATCACTGTGCCAGGTGCTGCCTGGGCCCCTGCTCGTGGACTCCTGCCCTCCACTTGCTGCTGTATCTTGACCTCTAGTAACATTCTACCCGGCTCCGGGCAGGTCCCCCTACCTGCCATGCTATCCACCGTCTCTAGGCTTTTGCACATACTGTGGCCTCTCTTGTCACCCTTTGCCCCATTTAGATGGCTCATTCACCATCCTTTGCATGTCTGCTGGGTACCACATCCTTTAGGAAACCAGCACTGCCCATGTCTGTGCTGGTCCTCTCCTCTATGCGCTGTGGCGTCCGTTTTGGTCTCAGCGCAGCTTTCAACCTCCCAAGGCCCAGTTATGTATCTACCCTCTTCTGAAGACTAGACCGGAAGCCCCTTGAGAGCAAGGACATTTTATTATCAGGCATCATGGCAGGCATCACGGCAGGTTGGAAGTGGGAGCAGTTGAGGGAAGGGCTGGGAGTGGGGGCATGTGGCTAGATTCCACAGAACCAGAATGCCATGTTAAGGAGCTTCAGCTACTTGTGGAAGGCAATAGGAAGCCACTGAAGGCTTTAAACAATGGGGCTATGACCAGTTTTCTGTGTGAGAAAGACTTCTCTAGTAGCCTTGTGCTGAGTAAGTTGGATGGAGACACAAGTGAGGACAGAGAGATGAGGCTATCACTGCAGTGATCTCAGAGGGCTTGGTGATGGGCTGGGAGCTGCAGAAAAGGGGAGGAGTCAGCATGGTCAGGAAGAGGTCATGCTGACCCAGAGAAGAGTGGATGGGCTGGCACTTGTTTTAAGAACCTCGAATCCTTGTCACCTCTGCCTTACAGAACTGTGAGACCCTCCCTGGGAGGCTTAGACCCTTTCTTTCCATGGGTCCAGGACACCAGCCCTTGCTGTGGCCACACTCTCCTCAGAGTGAACTAGTGAGTTCCTGTAGGTCACCTCTTGGGTGTGATCTGGATGAACAGGCAGAATCCTCATGAAGTTAGCTTGGCAAGTTTATTGAAAACCCAGGAACACAGAGAGTAGTACAAACAGGCACCCACCCACCCAACCACCTCCTGGGGTTTGCAGGCAAACCCTGCTGCAGCAACAGGGCACAGAGTTGGGCCTCATATCACCACAGGACAAGACACCCAGAGCTGAAAAGCCCCCTCTCCTTATGCATTCCACCTACTAGGCAGACTCACGTATCACAGATAAACCAGCAGCCATGAGACAGACAGCGCGGATGAGCCACTGGGAGAACCACCGTGGAGACTTAGGGATCCCTGAGGTCTCCAGGGACTGTCCTTTGGGGCAAGGGAAGGGAAAGAGAAGCCTCTTCTGCCAAGGAAGGGGAGCCGAGGGAACAAGAAGTGGCTAAGGACACGTGTAGGACCCAGGGCTTTGTGCTCATGCTTCTCTTGATGATCCCTTTCTCCCGGGTGTACCGCTTCCTGGAATAGTGCTGAAAATACATTTACTGCAACTGAAGCCTGAAGGTGATCCAAAGAAAAGACACTGGGAGTCAGGGAGCAGCTAGTGCCACTGGGGCTGTGGATGTGTGTTTACACAATAAAAAGTCCTTTAAGAGGGCATGGCTAGGGCTAGGTACTGGCAGGAAGAGTGGCTGGGGATCCCTCAGGACCAGAGTCTATGCACCTCAGGGGACAGAAGCAAGGGAGGCTCGGCTGGTTCTTCTCCAGGCTGTGGTCATCTGGGGCTAGCTTCTTAGTACCTGGTCCTGCGAGAACTAGTGGTGGATGAGAAGCGGACACTAGAGCTGCGGTTGCCACGGCCACCACTGCAGCTGCTGAAGCCACCCTCAGTG
>LOEQ01001197.1:441660-453165 GCA_001685075.1 Bramus lutescens
GCTGGGGGTGCAGGCATCACCCACCAGCACTGAGCCTCCTCTGGTCCCAGAGCTCAGCAGGTCCCCACCAGCCCTCAGGCTTGAGGAAGTCAGAACCCCTCCAGTGGTACGAACGCTACTGCTGCTGGAAAAGGTGACCCCACCGTTGCGGGAGAAGCTGGATCCAGAGACCAAGGACTCGGGGCCACACAGCACACCTCCTCGAGAGCTGCTCACAGCTGCGGAGAAGGAAGGGAAGCGATGCAATCCAGGACTCACCAGCCATGAGACTACGACTACGCACAGATGGAAGGGGAGGATGCTGCTCGAACCCTGGGCATTTGCCTCTGCTCACAGATTGATGTCATTAATGTCTACAAACTACTATTTATCTGTGTCCCACATCAGGTGGATTGAGAGGCCAAGTGAGATGTGTCATCCAGGGAGCAGTGGCCTTCGTAAAACTACAGGGTGGTTTCTCTTTGGTTATATTGCAACTCTTTCTTGTTTCCATGTATCTACCAGACAAGAAATGCTGCCAGCACCATATCCTGGCCAGCCATCTCTGCCCCACTGATGACTCTGCTCTGTAGCCCCTCTGAGCTCCACTGGACACAACCCATACCTCAGGACTGGAATCCAGCTAAGCCTTGCTTAAAGCAGCCCTGAGTGTAAGCTTGACATTCTCTTCTCTGCTTTTGCACCAGAGTCCTTGCTGTCCCTGTGACCTCTGGGTTTGATCTTCTGCAGAAGAGCATTGCTGCCCCTTTGCCTCCCAGCAAATCAGGGCTCTTCTCTGAGAGTAAATCTGGTGTGCTCTGCCTGCCCCACCCCCACGGGTGTTCTTCCAAGATTAGCGTGGCACTAGTACCACCCTTCTCAAGAAGACTGGAGTTCTTCAGCGCGGGGGCTCTCCCTGCTCTGCAGTGCCAGCACATAGCACGCTTGCTGTGGGACCAGCCCATGCTCTATTTAGAAGCAGCAGGGGACTGGGGGAGGGGACGACTTCCATTTTCTATTGCCCCATCCCTGCAATCCAAATGTGAGTTTCTCCTTAGACACAGCCTTCCCATTCCGTTTAAGTCTCTGTGATGGCAGCAAACTCAGCCCCTGAAAGCCACAAGTCTCTTTCCAGGAACTTTCTCCCACTTCGAAAGCCCATAAACCATTTTTATTCTTTGCTCCAGAGCCTCTGCGAAGGACACGCTCCCAGTCCAGGGACCCCATGGTCTGCGCACCTGACTGTCTTGGCCAGACAAGCTATCTCAGGAGCTTCCTTAAGAAATGGTCTGAGAAAAGGCTAGATACTTACATATGTTTACTGGTCCAACACCTTCACAGATCCTGGAGAGAGAAAGAAATGAATGAATTCACACGAGCTATGCTTTCTGTCAGAGGGCTTCTTGTTTGGGTAGACAGGGACAGGTGAGTCTCACCAGCAACTCTTAGTGCAATTTTGGAACATACCATGTTTCTAGAGATTGCCTCTAAATTGTTGAACTAAACTATTTGGCGACTTATTATTATATTTTAACCAATTAATCAGCCAGGCAAAATGCCTATGGCCTGGTGCAGCGTGCTTGTAAACGCATTTGTAAGCACAGCCCCTTTGGATCCTGTATCGTAAGGCAACCAGCTAATATTTTTGGAAAATGTATTGTTCTCTCTAGAGACTGCTCATTCCAGGTTTCTTCACCTGGCTCCCTCCCCTCATTTTGATACCCTTTCTGGAAGTCTGACTTCACTCCTTCCTGCTCTCACCGGATCTCCTCGCCCTCCAGCAGCTGCCTGTAGGTGGCGATCTCGATGTCCAGGCCCAGCTTGGCGTTCATGAGCTCCTGGTACTCACGGAGCTGCCGGGCCATGTCTTGCTTGGCCTGTTGCAGGGCGCCCTCCAGATCTGCCAGCTTGCACTTGGCGTCATTGAGGGCCGCTTCACCCTGCTGCTCTGCCTCGGCCACGGTGGCCTCCAGCTTGGTACACTGCGGGGAAGGGAGTCTGCATGTGGACTTTGCTAGAGACGCAGGGTTCCCCCAGTGGGCTTGGCAATACTGCCCTTGCTGATAGGGGTGAAACCTAGAGCCAGGCCTGGGTTGGAGCTCTAGGTGGCTGCTTTTCCAGGGATGTGACTGTGGTCAGCAAAGGGTGGAGTATTGCTTTTCTCTCCTTACCATCCCCACTGGGTTTCTGCTGCCTTGAGACAGACCTAAGGATTCCAGTCTTCTTTCCGCCTCCCCTACCCAGGCCTTCCTTCTGGTCCATGTTTCTCTTTTTTTGGAAATTTTTTGGACAGCCCTCTGGTTTGTATCCAAGTCTTGATGGGTCCTTTACCTACCAGACTTGGGGCTTCTCAAAGCCAAGGACCCCGACTTCCTTCCCTCTGTAGCTTTCTCTCCTTTTCTTTCTCACCTGAGCCTTAGAATGTTCAATCTCTGTTTTCAGCCTCTGGATCAGCCGGGTTAGCTCATTGATCTCATCCCGTGTGTTTCGTAGATTGTCACAGTGTTGGCCAGCTGTCACCCGCATCTCCTCATACTAGGAGCAGAATGCAGTGTTTAGACCACATAAAGTCTGGGTTGAAGACCTCAGACTAAAGTCATCACCCCAGGGCACCCCCTCCCCCAGTCTCCTGTTGTCTTGGTCTGGTACCTTTGTCTGGTACCAGGCCTCAACATCAGCACGGCTGCGCCTTGCCACCTCCTCATACTGGGCCTTGACTTCAGCTATGATCCCGTCCAGGTTCAGATCCCGACTATTGTCCATCTTCACAATGACAGATGTCTCTGAGATGTGTGATTGCAGCAGCTGGATTTCCTGTATTGGAGAAGCATCAAGGCAGAGTGACTTAGTGGTCCATTAGCAGCTGGGACTCTGTCACAGTGTCCCCTGTGAATCAGAAACAGGGAGCTTTGCTTCTTGCTTTATGACATTGCAAGACTTACCCCCATCCATCCTGAGACTCAGAAAAAAGGCATGCTTAAGAAGCAATTGAGTCTGATTTTAGAACCCTTGTCATGTGCTTAGAGCATACCTCCAGGTGCTTTCTCTGGCTTAGGTGACTATCAAAACCAGGGGTACTTCAGGTGACCAGTGATGGCTGCTTAAATTCATGTTATCTACCCACATGGTGGCTGGTCTGGTCATGGTCCATTGAGAGGGAGCAACATTTTAAAACACAGTGAAACCTAGATTCTTAGATCCAGAATCTTCAGAGAACCAGAGTCTCCACCCTGCTGAGACCTTCCCCTGCAGCTCTGGCTGATTCCTCTTCAGCCTACACAGGCTGTGTGGAAACAAATGGCATTGGTTTGGCTAGTTAAATCAGATTCATGTCTTTCCTTCTGTCAACTCATTTTGCCAGACTTTCCAAAACCTATCCTTTAGCTTGGCCAATGAGGATCTGGATCACAGGTGACAGGATGTCATTGTCAGGCCTAACATGGCTGTGGAGATGCCTTGTGAAGTCCCTGAACTTCCTCATCCCCCAGACAAGGGGACAGAGAGCACACAGGTCTGACTAGGAGTGGAACTGATGTAGAAAACCAGCACCTGGAAACCCAAAGGCATGACTCAGCCTCCAGGGCATGCAGGCTGAGCAGTCTCATCCTTGAATGCCTAGAGAAGACGAGTCTCACCTCCAGGTACAGAGCCTTCAGGAATTCAACTTCCTGGGCCAGGGCATCCGCATTGGCTTCCAGATTTGATTTATTCAGGAAAGCTGTGTCTACATCCTGCATAAAAAAGAAGGATGAACTCACTGCCTCTGTTATTCACCCTTCCCACCTAGAGGTCCGGAGCTGGGCAGGAGGAGCCATCCGTTCCTACTGTGATGGTCCCTCTTCCCCTATAGTTATGTGGAAATCCACTTAAAAGCAAAGAAAGGGGCCGTAGAGATGACTCAGGAGGTTGAGAGCTTGCCATGGAGCCTGAAGACCTGAGTTCAATCCTTGGGTCCCACATGGTAGAAGGAGAGAATCAACTCTGCCAAGCTGTCCACACATGCACCATGGAGTACACGTGCCCTTCCTGTGCACACCAAATAAACGGATTTTTTTTAATTACCAAGAAAGCCTTGGTAATTTAAGAAACTTAAGAGTCTATCTTTTTTAAACTCACAGCACCCAAACTCAAATAATCTGTGGTCCAATCAAAACTTTGAAGGGAACCGGATATGATCTTTGGAGTTCTGTTGTTTGGATGTTCTGTTGTTTGGGGTTCTGTTGTTCTACAGTTTCAGCCACTGTAGGGCTGTCTGGGAAGTAGCTGGGGCTGGGGTTGGGATTCTGGAGAACATGTGACTCCACACAGAACTTCCTGTGGATTCCTTGTTGTGCCTTACCTTCTTCAGAGCAACAAACTCGTTCTCAGCGTTGGCTCGGCATCCCACCTCCTCTTCATACCTGGGAGCATGGAGGAGAGGGTAAGCCCTCACTCACATTATCCTCAAGCCCTCACTAATCCCTCAACATGATCTTGGTTTATTGAGGAACATGGTTCTCCATTGCTACTCACAGTGTAGCGTCTGTCAGTCCTCTCTTTAGAACTTTCTCTAAGCTAGTAGTCCTCCAAATCCTTTACTTTCTCAACTTGGATTTAGGGTCTGAAAACCTGGACCTTCCTACACTTCTCTGTGAGAAATAACTCAGGCATTGCAGCCGAGCACAGAGGAGGTAGGACCTGACAGTGCTGAGTGTGGGGGCTTCTTTAAAAGTGAAAGACCTCCTTTCCAGAGTCGATTTAGTCATTCCTACAGGCATGAATGCCCCCACTCCCCCACCGCATGCCGTTCCAAATTTGTTTCTTCCTCACAGAGGACCTCCTTGCCTCACTTCTCATACCCCTGTCCTCCTTGCATCCTGGAGTTTGGTTTTCCAGTCAATCCTATCTCATCTGCACTGGGCTTCTGCTTCTGGAAATACAGTGCCCAGGCATACTCACTTCTTCTTGAAACCCTCAAGGATGTCCTGCATGTGGTTTCTCTCAGCCTGCAGCCGAGCCTGGTCACTGACTAGTACATCCAGCTGCCTCCTCAGGCTGGTGATATAGTTATTGAAGAGAGGTTCCAGGTTGCTCCGGGCACATTTCTGGTCTTGGAGGAAGCTCCATTTTGTCTCTAGGAGTTTATTTTGTTGCTCCAGGAATCTCACCTACATCCAAGAAGCAAAGGCAACACATTAAAGGGCTTGATAGTGCACCTGTGTAGGCCAATTCTCCAGATGGCCAGTGAAGACTCTGCTGTGTAATATCAGTGTTCCTCCTTCTGCTGGCTTTCGTTGTGCCTCTAACTCATCAGAAGCCAGGAGGGCAGGTCTGTGACCCCCTCCTCATACCCAACTAGGCTTTGCTACAAAGACATTTCAGTACAACTTCTCCCCTCCACACCTAAGCAAAGTGTCAGGCAGTCATGAGGAAGCTCGAAGGATGAGTTTCGGCTGGGCTTGCCTGTATCTGAGAGCAGATATCAGCCAACCCCAGCAGAGTATATGGAGCAGTGACTACATCGGGGGTCATTGTGCTATAGGAAGTGGCTCCCTGGGACCATACACCTTGACCAGCATTTCCAATATTCTATCGCTGAGCTCTTTGGCTCCAAGGCAAAATGAGCTCATAGAGATTCATTCCTGCCTCCAGAGACCAAGCCTCCTCTCCATGCAAACACCGTCAACTGGGTATCTGACCAGGCCTCCTCTCCATGCAAACACCGTCAACTGGGTATCTGACCAAGCCTCCTTTCCATGCAAACAGTCAACTGGGTATCTGACCAAGCCTTGTCTCCATGCACACACAGTCAATTGGGTATCTGACCAAGCCTCCTCTCCATGCAAACAGTTAACTGGGTATCTGACCAAGCCTCCTCTCCATGCACACACAGTCAACTGGGTATCTCTGGTTCGGAGGAGAGGTACGTGTGTGTCAGTTGACCCATAGTGACCAAGCCTCATCTCCATGCACACACCGTCAACTGGGTATCTGACCAGGCCTCCTCTCCATGCACACACAGTCAACTGGGTATCTGACCAAGCCTTGTCTCCATGCACACATGGTCAGCTGGGTATCTGACCAAGCCTTGTCTCCATGCACACACGGTCAACTGGGTCTCTGCTTTTGTAAAATTCACATCATTATTTCTCTATATCAGCTATTGATGGCCATCTGTATTTTCCTCAATCTCAATCAGATCATGGTAGCCTATGTTGGGTGTATGAATTCTTTGTCTTTTACATGAAGATCACTCCAGTCCATTCTCCACTCTCCCGAGGCTAAATGGATGAGACCATATGCCTCAGGAACTATAAAAACTCCCTTCAGAACACTGTGATCTTAAAGGATGAAATATTTCATGCAGGAACCAATCGAACACCTGACTGAAGCCTCCACCTTTGTAGGAGTAACCAAGAAATAGGGCTTGGTTTGCCCATACACCCGTAGGTTTGGCTGAACCATCTTCCTTTTTGTTCCAGAATCTGTGGCCAGCATCTTAGTCTGTCTCATCATGCAGCAGTTCCTCTGGTTTGTCTATTCTCAGTGAAGAACAATCTAAAGCTATCAATCCCTCAATGCCTTTGGCAGTTGCCTTAGGTACAATGCAATGGCTCAGACCAGGGCCAGCTCTTTTGAAGGGGAAGAGCACCCTGACACCCTTTAACTCTCAGTGCCTATCCCAGGGGTCCTCCAGCAAGGTACCTTGTCAATGAAGGAGGCAAACTTGTTGTTGAGGGTTTTGATCTGTTCCTTCTCATCTTTCTTCACTCTCTGGGCATTGGGGTCGATCTCCAGATTGAGGGGAGTCAGCAGGCTCTGATTAACAGTCACAGCTGTGATAGAGGGGGGCGATGGGCCTCCAATTCCTCTAATTCTGTAGCCAAAGCCAGGGCCGCCGAAACCATAGCCAAGGCCACTGCCAGCTCCAAACCCCAGGCCAACACCACTGCTGGCTCTGAAGCCCAGGCCAACTCCACTCCCATCACTAGAGCCAACTCCAAAGGCAACTCCACAGTGGATAGGACGAGAGCACCCAACTGCGATGCGAGGTGAGGATGATCCAAAGTGAATGACACTCCGACTACCAAAGCCACCCAAGCCACGGAAGCCNTCCTGCAGGAGACACAGCTAGTCCGGAAGCGGTTCAGATTCGGAGGGGCCATTGCTGAGCAAGAACTGAAACTGCCCACCCGATGACCAGAGCTGACTCGGTAGGAGCGGCAAGACATGGCGGCTTAGTGGATGACAGCTGAGGAGTGATATGCAGTCTGGTGAGCTGGAGCTGAGAGTCTCTGTGAGGCTAGTGGATCCCTCTCACCCCTTTTATGTGTGTATGGACATGAGGATTGGCCTCATAAAAACAAAAAAAGCCATTTAAAAGCATTTATGAGCTTGGGTAGTTAGTAGAAACTCTTGTCTATAACGTCCTTCACAGTGAACTAATTCAGGCACACCTAGTCTCATCAGGATGCCGGCTGGAGCAGGTAACCTATAAATATTAAAAACATATAAACATATAAACATTATAGTCTTATTTTCCCTATAAGTCCACCACAATTGCCATTATGGGGATATTAATTTGCCTTACTTGTAAATACAAAGGCCCCCTGCCCAAGTGTGGCTAACCACCAGAGAGTCAGAATGTCAACAGTTCTAGGCAGAGGTTCTGGAGGAATGTGGGTATCCAGAGCAAATTCTGCCAAGGCAAGAGGGGGTGTGCATAGGAGACATGGTATGCACAGCTCAAGGAAGAGATCCTACAGAGAGAAGAGAGCTCCTGCGTCTGTGCCGATAGTCTCAGTGCTCAGAAGGCCCTTTTGCAGGGCTCTCCCTTCATGGTCTGGCTGTTTACAGGGGCTCATTCTAGAGCAGAACTCACTGGGGCCAGTGTGGACACATTCCTGATTTAAGACTCTCAAAGGACATTTCTTCTTCAGTCTCTACTCTGTCCCAGGCAGCATGTGTAGAGTTATCCACATGGCTTGGAGCCTCCACCTTTAAGCCCCAGGCATATCCTGGAGCTGAGTTACAGACCTATCCTCACAGGTTCCTTGAATCATTCATAATTTTTTGGCTGGGTTACAGAAACAAAGAAGAAAGGACCTGGATAAGCCAGTGGAATTGATCACAGTTGGCAATATTACAGATATTCAAGACTCCAAGCTCCAGCTCGTTTTTTACATTATAATGCCTGGCCTTGCTTTATGCTTGGAGGAAACATGTGCTTGAATGATTGGGATATCTATATATCTATCTACATATATATAGTATATATGTGTATGTATGTATATGTGTATATATGTGTTTGTGTGTGTGTGTGTATACACCAAATCATATCAGTATTTTTCTGTCAGCTGTTAGTCTAAAGGAGGAGAGTGAAAATAAAGAACAGGAGAATACTTCTAGTAAGGCTCACCAGCAGCTTCTATTGTGGCCTCCATGGTCTCCTTCACTCCCCTTTATCTTGCAAACACGGCCTTCTCTCCATTCAAGACACTCCATTCTCCAACTCCTTTTGAGTCTTCTTAGCTAGTCACGTGTCCAAGCTTTAAGTACCCGGTGTCCCTGGGTCAGCCTCTGACTGTTTCTCATCTTCGCCGGTGATCACCCCTTGGTGACATCACACAGAATCAGGGCTGCCTGTCAGTGAGCACCAACGCATGCCTGCACCTCACACTGCCCCACACGCTGTGTCCTCTTGAAGATTTATTTTATTTTTAGTACGTGCCTATGTGTGTATCTGTGTGGAAGGTATGTGCATGAGAGTTCAGGTGCCCATGGAGGCCAGAAGAGGATGTTGGATCGCTTGGAGCTGGAGTTAGAGTGGGTTGTGAGCTCAGTATAGGTGCTAGGAATTGAGCTTGGGTCCCCTGGAAGAACCACTGGGCTATCCCCCCAGATCACCAAGCATATATATTAATCAGTAGCTCCATTTAGATATCAAACAAGTACCTCAAGCAATGCATCCCAAACTTCCCCTAGTTCTTTCTGCTTCATATTTCTTATTCTCCAGTCTCACTGTCTACAGAGCCCATGTGATAAGCTTGGAATTGTCCCGTTTCATCCTCCATCCACATCTACCGTCAGCAGACCTGGACCCCACATGCTTATTAGTCCACGGGGCTGTGCCAGCCGGGGTCCATTGCTTGCTCCTCATTGGGTCTACTGACTCACGTTCCTGGGATGTCTCTGGCTTTTGACCCTGTTCCTTCAGACCATTCTTAACACCATAGTCTAGTCTTTCAAAGACCTACTTAACCACGCCATAGCTTTGCTGAGAGCTTTCAGAGCCAGTGCCTCTCTGGAGGGACTCTGAGATCTGTTTACCAACACTTTTACTCTCGCCGCCTCATTGCTTTTTGCCCAACCCCCCTGCTTTCCCACTGCTCAGGAGGGACTTCCCTGCTCCAGACATTTATCCCTTCCTGTTTCTGTTTGTTCATTTTCATGACAGGTTTTCTCTGTGTATGTCTGGCCATCTTGGAACTCACTTCATAGACCTGGCTGGCCTTGAGCTCGGAGATCTGGTTGCCTCTGCCTCCTCCGGAGTTCTGGGACTAAAGTGAGCTACCACATTTGAGTTTTCATGTGCTGTTTTACCCTGGGGCTGTTGCTCCTCTAAGAGCTCCATCATCTCTTTCAGGTGTTTATCCATAGGCTACTTTCTCACCTGCTGTTGGAGTTCCCTCCCCTCCTCCCCTGCTTCCTCCTCTCCTAAGAACTCCTTACCACCTGAGGTACTCTCTGCATCAGCTTGTCTGCGATCATCTGTCTGCTGTATGCCCTGTCAGGAGAGCTAGCTCTAGGAAGCAACACTACCATGTGTTTCCCACACTGGATGCTGGGAGGGCATGGGTAGACATGCTGCTGGGTTTTGTTGAATGAATGAATGCATCTCAAGAGTTATACATAGACAAAGCAGACAGAGAAAGGATAGAGGAGCATTTGGGCATTTGGCTCTGTGGTTATTTTAGGTGGAGGAGCCTCCCAGCCTCAGCGTGGGAAGATATGGCCCTGGAGACGGTAGGGGTACAGAAGGGAGCTCACAGGATGGAGCCAGATCTTTCTCCAGCTTTGATTCTTGGAGTTTGCGTTCACCTGCTTGGAGGAAAGGGATCCGCATGTCTTAAAGACTAGCGGAGTCACAGGAGAATGGGAAGGGGACAAGAGAACCCCACTGGAGCTGGACAGGTGGCAGGAGGGACAGCAGAGGAAGGAAGGCTTGAGTCAGCTGGTGGGGTCGGGTGGACTGGCTAACCCCATTCTCCCCACCCTGCAGCAGTGTGGCCGTGCACGGGGCGCTCTGGACAGGTGGGTACGGTAACAGCAGTGCTGTGCACAGAGAGCTTAGAAACAAGGACATTACCAATTAGAAACCCCGGCCTCAGCACTAACACACCCTAGCCATTCTAAATAGTGTAGCAGTCAAATATCACCCTGGTACCTGGTGTGCCGGTGACCTTCAGGGGCCTGGCTAGCCTGCTCGAGTCCGGTTTCCTCATACTTGTTCTTGGTGTCGGCCCTCTGACCCAATCCTCTCTCTACTTCTGATGAGCTCCCACCCCGGCTTCTGTACTGTACCCCACCTTTCCATGACAAGATGCTCATCACCCCATTAGGCATTCCCGGGCTTCCTTGCACCCTGAGCGGGAAAGGTGGGAGTGAGTGACTGGGGCCAGTCAAGCACAACCCTGTCACCATCAGCACTTTAGAGTTCTGAGACATAATTTCGCCGCATGATGCGTAACACAGTCCTGAGTGATATTCTCGGGAGAGGTGGGTGGAGGCAGGAGAAGTCGCCCTGACAGCTCTCTCTGGGCGGGAGGTTTTGCTGCTGCAACAGTTTCTTTTGTCAGGAAGCCTGGGTGTAATCCCAGAGACCTGCCTCTGCTCAGCAGTGTGACCGAGCTTTGATTGCTGGGTCATTACGATACTATCTGTAGCATGGGGGGAGAGGGGAATCCCCTCCTAGCTAGCCAGGCGAGATCCAGGAACCCTGGGTAGGCCTGGCTGGGTCTGTGGGTGTGTGTGGGAAGGGCAGGAGGGGAAAGCCCAGATGCTGAGGAGGCTTTGCTCAACTCCACCTTCTTCAAAGTGCTTCCTCTTTGCCTGGGTATGAGTGTGTGCTAGCATCAGGTTCTGGCCGGGAGATTCTCATGTTGAGACCTGCTCTGGCCTGGAAAGCCAGCTCCAGAGTCTGCCCCCTCCCCCCACCCCGAAAGTGTCTGGGTGGGTTGGAGGTGGAAGCCTATTGTCCAGCACCTTCCTGTCTGTGCCCTCTCAGACAGAGGACCCAGAGTTTCCCTAGAGGAGGTAAAGTGACCCCTTTTTATTGCGTGACACCCCTACCCACCAGAGGGACATGTTTTCTCAATGGAAGCTCCCCAGAGTGGAAATGTTGCTCTTCACAGGTGTGACACTCGGATGGCTTCAACATTTTCAGTGTGTGCGCTGACACCTGCTAGCTCAGTTCTGGTGACCCAGCTTCCCTTCCTCTACTCAGTCTCCTCTCCTCTCCCCTCCCCTTCCTTTTCCTCCCCTCTC
>LOEQ01001197.1:476801-487028 GCA_001685075.1 Bramus lutescens
GGCTGGAGCGGTAGCCCCCACTGATGGAGATTCTCTTGTTACCCCCAAAACTGTGTAGGCTTCTTGTCCCAAAACCACCCCCAAAGCTGCCTCCAAAACTCTTCCCGCTATGGGACATGGAGACAGAGCTGAAACCGGGCCGACAGCCAGGCAGCATGCTGGCTGAGGAGGCACTGAGGTTCCGTGTGCCCCCAGATTTGATGGTCATTGAGGAACGCTGGGTCATGGTGGAAGCTGGTGTCAAAGGGCAGCAAAGGCAGGAGCGAAGAGTCTTTAGATTCTGGCTCTCCTGGACACACCTTGAGTTTTATCCCTTTCAAGAGCTGGGCTTGGCCAGAGCAGATCAAAGACCCCTCTGTTGCGTTCACCACAATGGCATGTCTGGCCACAGTCCATCTTCCTGCTCGCTAATCACCATGGGGAACTCCCTTCCCTGGGCAGGAGCGGGCCTGGGGAGTTCAGCCTGAGGCAAGCCTGGCCTCAGAGCTCCCCGCCTGCCAGACACCCCTCATCCCCCTACTTGCTTCCACCTGCAGCTTTCTCCTTCATGCCCAGCTCCCAGACTCTGGACCCCAAACTGTGCTCACCCCACCATTGTTGAGTCGGAGCCATGCTTTGTGGCAGANATTACACTGTATTTTTGTAACTTTGAGAAAATGGAAGGTAAGTCGCTGCCAACAGTCTTGGGCAGTGTCATGAGCTGAAACCCACCTTCCACCTTTCAACATGGCTGTTCTCGCCTTTGGTTCCTACCTGCAGCCTTTGGCATACAAGCCACACAGCTAGGGAATGCTGGGACAAGACTAGAACCCATGCTGGCTGGGCTACATGCCCAGAATCCCTGAACTTCTCAAAGCTAGGGAAAATGGGGTGTCTTGTCCTTCCTAAAGAGCAGCCAGAGGTCACCCCAAATCCCTGACCTCAATTGTTGTCTTCCTTGGTCTTAGAGAATTTAACAATTGTCTCAGAGTCTTTTCTCTCTATCTGAAACCTTTACCCTCTTAACCATTCTAGATGGTGGTCCCTTATTTCGTATTCCTCTCTCCTGACTCCTGTGTCATTGAACTCCTTCCCTAGCACAAATGGTTTCCACAGCTCTGGTTGACAGCTTCTATCAGTTCTGCAATGAATCCTAAGGGTCGATCCCACCGTGCCTAAACAAACTTGAGCCCCACTCAGGATTAGACCCATCATTCCCCCATAGTCTTGAGAGGAGGGGACCAGGAGACTGTAACCTCAGGAATGTGCAGCCGCTTCCTGGGCGTCTTCCCACATCTGCGATTACAGGCTCATTGGCCTGGCCTCGGGGCTGACTTCTAACTCCTCTCCTGCCCTGTCATTTCACTGCTCAGGGCTGCGAGTTTGAAGCTGTCGGGAACAATTGACTCCTTTGCCTGCCAGTGCCTTGACCACCCATCCTACGTCAGTGCTGTCCGAAGAAGACAGGCTGATGTGGGGAGGGGCTGGCCTCGCCCCATGACATACTGAGGAGAAGATTGGGGTTGGGACTTCCCAAACAAGCCTCCCAGAGAAAAGGGAGAGGAAGGCTGTTGGCTGCTGTCATCCCCAAACTCCCACCTCAGCTCCTTAGGAAGCTGTTGTGTCCTGAGTACCGCTTGTGTGGAACCCCGGCTGAGAATTGCCCTGGGCTCATCACCACTGCACACAGAGGGCTGAGCCAAACACGTGACACATGCATTTAATAGGCATTCCGGGAGGAGACAGAGGAGCACTGGCTCTGGCTGGCAGTTACAAGCAGCCAGAGAAGGACAAGACAGCCTGGTGTTGAGGTGGCCAACACAGACCCCCATGGCTCAGCTGGAGGAAAGAGACAGGTGATGCTGAAGGGGCACTTGCAGATCCACTGACTGTGAACTTTGGAAGAGAGTGGGCTTTGGTTTTGTGTGTCTGGTACAAAGAAGCACCAGGAGCAGCCTGGGGACTGCAGGGAGGTTGCCATAGGCCAGGGGATGGGTTTAGCCAGGAGGCCAGGATCCCTGGCAGCACAGGAGGCCTCTGTGAAGAGGATATGGGAGAAGGGCCCAGGCATCCAGTTAGGAGTGCGAGAAGGCTTTGTGGTAGCGGCAAGGGAGACCACAGGATGGCCGCCTTAGTGCTTGTAATTTTTCCTGCTGGATGATGTGGTGGAAATGAACTTGACGCTAGAGCCACTGCCCACTGGGCCCCAGCTGCTACTAGTGGTGAAACCAGAGCCTCCCAGACTTGTACCCAGGCTGTGCCCACCGCTGGTGGTGAAGGAATAGCCACTGTTCCCACCAAGACCCAGGCTTCCACCTCCAATACTGCTGCCAGCACCGTAGCCACTGGAAACTGTTGAAGTGACCACAGCTGTGGAGAAGAGGGGACAGAATCAGAATGGCAGGCAGGAGAGAAGGCACCTGATGTCAGAGCCTGTGCCATGTCTGTGGCCGAGATGGGTGGTCTCACAGACATCCCCTGCTTGCTCTGTGAGATGCTGCCTTAGACCTCCATCTCTGCTGGTCTGAGCTGTCTTCTTTCTCCAGGCTCTCTCTACTGCACAGCGCTTCTCTGTAGATGTCTCCAGGAAGGCGCTCCCCTCTCCCCTCTGCTCTACCACCCCTGTTGCTGTCTTTGGATTTGACTCTGGCATCTTCTTCCTTCCGGAAGTTCATAGGAATACAATTGCCCCTCCCCTGGTGTGGCACTCTAAACAAAGATGGTGGCTGTCCTGTAAAGCCCAGGGCTTTCCTGCAGCAACGCTCTGTAGAGCCAAGACCAGCAGCCGGTTCTCCGGACTTCTCAGAGGAGGCAGGACTGCCTCACTGTCTTGGTTTGGCACTAATGTAAAGGGTTCTCTCCAAAGGACCCAGGCAAAACTGGGAGCTTTTGTTTGTCCTGTCCACATCAGATGCTCATCTCTGAGCTCTTGAAACTAGACTTGTAGCCCCATGGAATTCTGGGAGGTGGGAGATATGGCTGGGGCTTTTGAGCTTCCTGTAGGACAATTTCAGGAACCACCCCACCCCCACCTGGGCAGTGGTTCACACTCTCCCTCCAGAGGGAAGAATGGTGAGCCCAAAGACTCTCATCTACCTTGGGAACTAGAGGCAGGAGGATCAGGAATTTGAGGCCAGTTTGGGTTCCATGAAATCTGACTCAGAAAACAAAAAATCCCTCTAGTGCTGTCCCAGGCTCACACAGGTGACTCAGGTTAAACTCAATGGGAGACACAAAACACAAAGATGTGTGGGGTCAGGGAGTTGGCAGGTATGAGGACCCATAAGATAGGGTGGAGATATGCGAACATGGTCAGAATACACCAAGGCCCCAGGTCCAACTCCCAATACTACAGTAAATAAGTAAATAACACAAGCTCCCCAATCCACTATGATTTTGTCTTCAATTTGAGCCCTCCGACTATCTCAAAGTGAACTCTGCCTTAAGGGCTCTCACAGCTGCCTTGTATCGGCCCCTTCTCCTGACCGCATGAGCGCCAAGCCACAGGTGTGTACTCACAGATGTTCACTGGGGAAACTCCCTCTCCGCTCAACCTGGTTGGGAGGAGAGGTGGAAAGGTTACGTACGTACTGTCCAGGCTCTCACCTGGCAGGTATTTTCAATACAAATTTTGTGATTGTTTTAAGTGCACTGAAAACCCCTTTATTATTATTATTGCAGAAGTCATGCCAGTTAAAACTCTAGAAACACAAAAAGTACTAAAAATAGTAAAGGAGCCCTAGGTGTGGAGGTGTGGAGCCCAGAACCTCAGAGGCACAACTTGGTGTTAAACTACACCCACCCATCCCCTCCTTCCCCACCACCCCGAGGAAGTGAAAACCAATCAGACTGGAGTCCACCAAAAAGGCAGGATGGCCCCTATAACCAGATTTTCCTCTCGGTAAGGAGTCTTGCCATGCTATTAAAGGTCCGGAGAGGCATCCAAAGTCGTCACAATCGGGCTATTACTGTCTCAGCAACCAGCATTCATTCCTAAACGCTTGCTCAGAGCCAACACTAGGATTTACTGAGAGTTTCTCATGCTCACCGTGCCATTTGCGTCTCCCATCAGCCCTATTAGGTAGGTGTTTTTACATCCATTTTACAGTGAGAAATTGAAGATCAGAGAGGCTACTTGCTCATGGTCACAAGGTTTGAAACAGGCTACATCTGCCTCCGAAGCCCATCCCTTTGACCACTAAATTGAAGGAGAGCAAGGTTTTTATTTTTTAATTAAAGTAAAACTTTTTTAGGGGTGTAGCAAGATAGCCTGTGGTCAAGAGCTCTTGTTCTTATGGAGGCAGGTTACCATGACCCACATAGTAGCTCACAATCATTTGCAACTCCAGCTCCAGGGAGATCTGGTACCAGGCGTGCTCTCAGTACCCACACAAAATACCCACACAATAAAATAAATAAATAAATCTTTAAATGACTATTTTTTAAATTGTATGTCTTTTTCTTTAACAGAAAGTGATTGCTTAGATCTGCTCAGGCCTTGCATTTCTATGAGTGCACGGCACCTGAGGTGGCTTAGCTGCCTGAAAAGAGATTGTACCCTCACTGCCACAGCTCAGGCTGCCTGGTAAGCTCTGTTTGCTCTGAGAACACACCTGCTCTCCTCGCCCTCCAGCAGCTTCCTGTAGGTGGCGATCTCCACGTCCAGGGCCAGCTTGACATTCATGAGCTCCTGGTACTCACGCAGCAGCCGGGCCATGTCCTGCTTGGTCTTCTGCAGGGCATCTTCAAGGTCTACCAGCTTGACCTGAGCATCCTTGAGGGCTAGCTCTCCACGCTGCTCAGCGTCAGAGATAGTAGTTTGTAGACTAGCGCACTGAAAAGAAAGGAGGTATCGCCATGATCCATGAGAGGAGTCTTTGGAGGCGGTGGGATAACACAGAAGAAATGGGAACTCTTGCACTGACTGAATTGTACCTGCTTCTTGACACCATCGATCTCAGACCTCAGCCTCTGGATCATCCTGTTCATCTCTGCGATCTCTTGCTTGGTATTTCGCAGGTCGTCGCCATGCCGACCAGCTGTCAACTGCAGTTCTTCATACTGGTAAGAGCAGACACGGACAGTCTAGGCAAACGCCTGTGTGCCCACAGGCCACACACTCTCTAGTCACTCACCCCTTTCCCTCATTCATCTCCAGGTGGTTTTTCTTGGGCCCCTCTGCTCCCTGGGGAGGCAGCAGACTCTGGGAGTGGCATACAAACACAAGCTGACCCTGGTTTCCAGGCGCTTATACTATTGCTCAATTTGTATCCAAAAGTTAAGTAGTAAATGAGCAGGGTTCTTCAGAGTGCCACAAAGGACTGACTTAGGTTTAAAGGTGTGTGTAGTGGGGTGGGAGGGCAGAAGAGAAGCCTCTGCAGGGGAGATGCAGTCAACTGCAGGATGACAAGAGGGGCTTAGAGAGAGAACATTCTAGAGATTACCCTGTGGCAGGGTGAAGGATGGCAAGTTTGCTGGCATCGCTGTGGGATGGGGGCTCTTGGTCTGGTTTGTATCAGGATCAGCTATGCCTATGAACTTAGGTAACCTTGCAGACAGCAGTGTGGGGACCAGGGAGGAAAGGCAGGAAACTACATGGTGCAGAGGCTACAGGAGGCCCAGTGCCGACCCAGCAGAAACCCTGGTCTTGGTGCTTGTGTTAGATGTGTCTGGGACGTGCTCATTTAGAATGGATCGCTTTACCCTGCCTCCTCCTGCCCGCTCCAGACCAGTGCCTATCTGAGTCAAGATCCATTCTGTCTGGAAAGTGCTGAACAGCCCAGCTTTCCCTGCTGCCAGATACTCAGGACTAAAAGGAACAACAGCCAACAGGGAGAAGTCTCCAATTTCACTTCCAGTTGGAGTTAAATGCTCCCTATCTTCTGCTCACTGCCAAAGAGCTGCACCGAGGACCCTGGCATCAGACAACTTGCCTGCTTCACTACCTACCAGAAGGGCAGGACGGGGTGGGAGGGGTGCCACACAGTGGCAAGCAGATGCCCCTGTGAGGGACCTGGGTTTGGCAAGGGGATGCCTCGGGGTCTGCTACACTGTTTAGGACAAAGCTGTTTACCCAGGCTTTCAGCTGTAGCTCTCTAAGGTCATCCCAGCCTCCCTCTTGCAAATACAAGTCCCCCGCTCAAATTCGTGTCCTTGCCTTCTAGCCTCTCACTTGGCCTTAAAACCCCTCTTGTTCTTTCACCATCACTTATCCCTCTAGCTTGACTGCAGGACTAAAGAGCCAGACCTTGCTGGAAGTGCTCTGGTGATGCTCTTTCCCTTCCGTGGTGCCCACCCACTTTCTGGTCTTCTCGACTTTGGGCTCTCTGATTGCACCTTGTATATTTATATCTAAAGCCCCATTTGGCAGAGTGGAGGACCTCAGAGCTTATAGGAAGAATTCATGGGCTCTTTAGGACTATTATACATAACTCTTGGTCATGTTGGAATCTCATCCAGGCCACTCTATCCGAGAGTATGTGGGGACCATGCATGTCCTTCTGAGCACCCAACACCAACTGGGCACACACGCTTAGCATGTGGTTAGACGTTTGTAAGTATTTAAGATAGGTTTTCCTAGTACCAGGGATGCACTTGTGCAGTGAAGAAATGAGAGAGGTGATGAGGTACAGCCTCAGAACACTCACCCGAGCGCTATCACCTCACCTTGGTCTGGTACCAGGACTCAGCCTCTGCCCGGCTGCGGTTGGCAATGTCCTCGTACTGGGCCTTCACTTCGGCGATGATGCTGTCCAGGTCCAGGCTGCGGTTATTGTCCATGGAGAGAACCACAGAGGTATCGCTCACCTGGTTCTGCAACTGAGACAGCTCCTGCAGGGCATCAACTCAGTGTCACCACGGGCAAGAGGAAGGGATCTTGAGGTGACTAACTGCTTAGGCTAGGAATCCCTTCTCTGGCATCCCTGGTAGAAATCCTTCCCTCCCCAGGCCATCATGCCAGGGATCCCAGTCCTGGCCCTGGAAGTTTCAAGACAACTGATCACTGTGGTAGAACCATTCTCTCAGCATTGCCTCTCAAGAGGTCCAATAATGCTTTCCACTTATGTGTTCGGTGGGCCCCCAGCTTCACAGAGGCATCCTGCAGGGTCAGGTAATCCTGCCATCACACCTCTGCATGGCGATTTCATCACTTCCTTCCCGTCTCTCCATAGACCCAGGTATCTGCCTTCCGCATGGCAGAGATCCAAATGAGGTGTCTTCAGAGCCCTAGAAGCCTTCTGGCCAGGGAGTTGAGCTACAGCAGAGGGAAGGGAGCAGGTGCAGAGCCTGGAACCTGGTAACCAGCATCCCTCCTAGCTAGGGCTGTCCTGCCATTTGTGGGGAGAGAGGCCTCAGAGTTGAAACTGTTTCAGGTGCCAGAGTTCCCAGCATTCCTCTCTGGCACCATGCTGACTGGACTCACTGAGGGAATGACACCTGAAGCTTCATTTCCTCCCTAGGCTCTGGTACTGGGAGCAACAGAAACACTTGCAGCCACTTACTGCCTCATAGATCATCTGGTAGAAGTTGATCTGGTCGGTCAGAGAGTCAACCTTAGCCTCCAACTCCACCTTGTTCATGTAGGCTCCATCCACATCCTGAAATGACCCCAGACCCAAACAGCAAGTCAAAAGAAGCTGAGCAGAATCGAGCCTGGATTTCAGGGGTTGGAATAGAAGTTCACTGAGACTGGGGCTTAAGCTTCCTGGGCTAACAAAGACCTGAGCAGAAGTAGTGGGGGCCTTCAATACAGGGGTATATTCTGGGAGGTTTGTGTTCATCACATAATCTCATTGTGATATTTCTTGGGTGAGCCCAGGACTAGACTCTCTCATACCCCCAAGATTTAACGCTAAACCTCAATCTCTTTCTGTATGCTCTCTTCTCCTCCTCCTCTTAGAAGTTCCTTCTCTCCACCGCTCAGTGCTGGATCTTGATGAAAGGGAATGCTGGATAAGCCCTGATCCTGCTCTGGATGCCCAGTCCTTCTTTCTTTGAGGCATGGTATCTCCATGTAGCCTAGGCTGGCTTCAGACACAGCTCTGCTGTTTCTGTCTCCTGAGTGCAGGGAGGACAGGCTCAGACCTCAGTCTTATTTAAGAGACATCCCTACTCACCTTCTTCAGGCCCACAAACTCATTCTCAGCAGCAGCACGCTTGTTAATTTCATCTTCATACCTGCAAGGATGAGGTGAGGGCAAGGGGGTGTGAGATTGAGCAAGGTTTAACTTCTGCTGCCTTGGCAAGACTTAAAGACCTCCCTTCCTCTATAGCTCTTCGGTGACCTGCACCTGACTGTGGATGATTCATTAACCCCTACTTCTTCCTCTATAAAAGGTAGACCATTTCTTCTGCCAGTTAAAAGAAACCTTTATAAGATTAGAAGGTGAGCATAGACTCATGAGAATAGAATCACGAGCTTAGTCAATTCCGTTTCTTTGTGGACACATAGTCCTAATCACCAAAAATACATGCTGCCTCAGTAGTGCCCACTGAACCTGCAAAGAAAACTTTATGTGTTCAGGACAGTCTTTCAGGAACATTTTGAAATATTTTCACTGGGTGTTGTGATCAAGCTAGCTAACGGACTTGCTAGGACCATGCTTTTGCACTGTAGCCCAGACAATAAAGTCTTCACCTCCAAGAGGAAGAACAGAACCCCTCCTTCTGCCTTGCTACCTTCCTTCACTCGAGCTCCTGCCGTTTGGGAAATTCGAGCCATCTCAGCCCCCCGGGCTCACATGCAATGGAGAAAAGCAGCAGGCTGCAGGTGCAGCAACACTGTTGCCCAGAATGAGCGAGCGTGTTTGTTTTGTCAGATGATGCTGGTGCTCATTTCGAGCATGTAGACAGATAAGAACGGGCCCTTTGTGTTTGTTAGCAGCGAGGCAGAGACAGAGAACCCTTGCTACCCTGCGTGTACCATCTTTGTCTCCTGCACTCTGGGTTGCTCACCCAAGCCTCCTAGCTCATGTGGCATTCACTCCTTTGCACTTCTCCGGACCTCGGAGAAGCAACCCCGGGGATGGTTGTGTGGAGTTGGGAGCCTGTCTCCCGTTCACCTGACTTTGAAGTCTTCGACGACCTCCTGCATGCTCCTCAGCTCAGCATCCAACCTGCCTCTTTCAGCAGTGACGCCATCCAGCTGCCGGCGGAGGTCATTGAGGTAGGCGTCGAAGAAAGGCTCCAGGTTCTGCCTGACAGTCCTGCAGCCCTGCTCCTGCAGGAGGTTCCACTTGGTCTCCAGGACCTTGTTCTGCTGTTCCAGGAAGCGCACCTACAGAGGAGCAGAGAGAACGAGCCTCACGTGAGAAGCTAGGGAGGCAGAACCGTGTGCTCTTGCTAACAGTGGAGGCAAGCCACTTTTACCCCATGCTCAGCCAGTAGTTACACAATTGACAATTCCACTCCCAAATGAGGAAGTCCATGGAGGCATCCCAAGGACTCTAAGATTTCAATGGACTGCCATGGGAGAGAACATAACCTCTATGGTGGGAGTCATGGAGTCTGGGTTGAGTTTCTCAATGCCGCTTCTCTGGGTCAGGGTAGCTGGCACAGTGAAAGCCCTCTTTCTGGAAGAGGACTCCCAGAGAGGACCCCGTGGGGTGGGGCATCTCTACAAGGTCCTGTGGGCCAGCTGGCCTGGCTTGAAAATGTCTCTGTCCATGGCTCAGGGCTGGTACTGGTTGGTGAATGTTCTCCGGGGGAACCTGCATTGCTGCTGTCTCCGGAGCTGAGCTTTACCATCTAGCAACTCCTGCACTGGAAATGTGAGGGGTGGGCACAGGCCTTACCTTGTCAATAAAAGAGGCAAACTTGTTGTTGAGGGTCTTGATCTGCTCCCGCTCCTCTTTCCGCACCCGCTGGATCGCGGGGTCGATTTGCAGGTTGAGGGGAGTCAGGAGGCTCTGGTTGACGGTGACTTCTTGAATGCCTCCAGAGGGACAGACAGGGAAGCCAGGGCCACCAAAGCCCCCTCCAATGCCACCACCGTAACCAAAGCCACTGCTGAGCCCAAACCCACTGCTAGCCCTGCCACCAAAGCCACTCTTGAAGCCACTACCAGCACATTCACCAATGGAGAGCCGCTTGGTTCCCCCAAGGTTGTAGAGGCTGCGGCTTCCAAAGCCAGCACCAGCACCACTGATCCTGCCCAGTCCCCCACTGTTTCCTGAGGAGCGGGCCACAGAGACAGAGCTGAAGCGGGAGCGGCCAGCAGTTGGGGTGGTGGCAGAGGCTGTGCTGAAG
>LOEQ01001197.1:494579-507021 GCA_001685075.1 Bramus lutescens
GAGAGAGAGAGAGAGAGAGAGAGAGAGAGCCTGTGTGTGTATGTCCATCATTCTGGATTTCATAGGTTAGAATTTTTCAAAGATAGGTACAAAAGTCAGCTAAAGTCAACATTCAATGTGCCAATCTTAGTTTAGGTTGTTCTTCAATGTCCAGAATTTTGCTGTGCCACAGAGAGCCGTAACTATGTCTATAAGTGACCTCTGGACCACTAAACATCCAAAGGTACAGAAAAGCAAATAATGAGGTTTTAAAGATTTTTAGAAGCAAAACAATGCAGCAACAGGAGCCTATGACAGACATGTTCTACTCCTAATCTCCAAAGAATAAAGAAGGCTCAGAGCAGGGGAACATGGTTTCAGAGGCACAAAAGGACTCTTGGAAAATGATGGACAGAAAAATAAAGCTTGGCTAGAGCCCAGAGCTGAGGAGGGAGAGAGTGGTAGTAGAGATAACCTGAGAAAAGTTCCCATTCATCTTCCCCCAGCGCAGGCTGGAATTACCAAGCCATAGAGTAAGCATTGCTTAGCCTTTGCCCTCAGTGTAGGTGCATCTGTCACCAGCTGACATCATCACCCAGCATGGCCTTCTCGGGTGAGGAACCTGATCCCTAATTCCTCTCTTAGTATTCTGGGATAGCTGTATCTCCACCAGAGGGCAAGCAAGGTATAGAAGGCTGGAGGGGAAAGGCAGGTCTTGCCCATGGTCAGAGTGGGAGGTAACAGAGTGGTGAGACCAAGCCTCTCTGGGGGGCGAATTCCAGCATAGATTCAGCAGCAGCCAACCCCAACATCCTGTACTTCCTATGTGTTTTTTTTTTTAAGCTTGGTTTTTCACTCTCATTTAATGGAATTGAACACAAGACCAAGGCATGGAAATCAGTACTTTTTCCCATGGACTGCCTTGGATGTGAAAACAGCTATATCTCGCAACACAGAAGCAATGCTAAACCTAGGGATGAACAACAGCATCGGCAGCGAACAGCCTGAAAGCGCTGTAAGTGAACACGGAGGCTGGAGGTGCACATACAGCTCTGGCGCTACTGATGGTGCGATTAGAGCGCCCAAGGAGCAACAGGAGTGATTTTGGAAGCCCACAGAAGTGGTACTCCATCGGGACAAGGAGGTGGCTCTTCTCCTCTCAGAGCGACAGAGCACAAGAAGCAAAGTAGCAGGCGCTTTGTCGTCCACTCCTGAGAACTCACACCATTCATATTGTGACCTATTTGCCTTTGGCCTGTTTTCCCTTAGAACAACCTACCTACAAGCAGAGTAAACACAACATACTTTAAAACAACCCACGGTTACCAGAATGGGCCACCAGCTGGTGCTGCCATCTTCTTCCTGCAAGGTCAGGACACATATAAAGGTGTGTGTGTGTGTGTGTGTGTGTGTGTGTGTGCGTGCGCACGTGCATACGTGCTTGTGTGCTCATGCATGTGTGCAAGTGTGTGCACGCACGTGCGTGTGTGTGATGTATAAAAAAAGCCCAGGAGAATCCAGTGCTGGTGTTTCACCAAGGCTGGGTTACCAGTGAGGGAAGTGTGCAGTGTGATTGTTGGTCTTTGTTGACAGTTTGGCTGGATTGGTAAAATATCTTTATTCTGTGCCTGTGAGTGCATTTCTAGAAAAGGGGCATGAGAGACCGTGACAGGGGGAGAAAGGTGAGACCTAGGGAGCCATGACCTCAGTCCCCGTGAACCCTCAGTGTGGTGACAGGTCACAGGGAATCCCTGGTAGAGTGGTCCCTGAAGGGAGCCATTGTGGCCACAGCTAGTGCTCCCTCATGCTGNGAGCACTCACCTGCACTCCTCTCCTTCCAGCAGCTTCCTGTAGGTGGCGATCTCCACATCAAGGGCCAACTTGACATTCATGAGCTCCTGGAACTCCTTCAGCAGCCTGGCCATGTCCTGTTGGCCTTCTGCAGGGCATCCTCCAGCCCCTCCAGTTCGTTCTTCCATAGAACTCGTGGGAAGCTGAGCACAGTAGCACTGTGATTGCAAATGTGTGCCTCTGTGCCCAGCTTCCCATGAATTCTGGGGGTTCAAATTAAAGTCCTCACTCTTATGTGACACATTCACTGTCCACTGTGCCGTCTCTCTAGTCCCCAAGGACTGTTTCTGATGACCACACATGGATTCTGCACTTTCTTATACCATAGCATGCCCATATTGAGAGCGAAGGGCCCTCAGAAGATTGCCAGGCCCGAGACTTCCTCTCCTATAGACACCCTCACAACTTTGTGTTCTTTATTTCTCTACCCCTGCTCTGCTCTCATTTCCCCTGGAATCTCTGGAACTGGCTTAGTTCTTCTTTTCCAATCTGTTACCCTGTGAAACTGCAGTCCCTGGTTCTCCCGTCATGAAGTTCAGCCTTATGAACAACAGCTCTGAGCAACTGGGATTGGCTCTGTTGGGTGATGGGTCCATTGATTATGTTGGATCTCTCTTCCCTAAGTGTGGGGATCACATGGCCTCTTCTTCCCAGTGCTTCTTCCCCCCCCCCGCAAGTATTTCCAAATCAGTTGTAGATACATGCATAGGATGAGCGGTATTTCCGTCCATATTGCCCCCAACATGTTGCTTCTTGACCTGTTTGATCTTAGATCTCATCTCCTGTGTCATGTGTGTTCTCAGAACTACCTTTCCTGATGGCGTACAGGTCATCCCTGTTTTCTGTGACGGTAGAGGTTTATGCTGTAGTCCACAAAAGAGACAGTATGTGGATCTTACCTGTGGATGTTTTCACTTCTGAATCTAGTATATACCAACATATGGTTCCTCCTCAAGACTTAGGCAGTTTGATGTTTTGGATTCTTAACATTCTTAATTAGGAGATAGATTCTTAATTAGCAATCACAGTGCTACTGTGCCCAGCTTCCCACGAGTTCTATGGAAGAACGAACTGGAAGGGCTGGAGGATGCCCTGCAGAAGGCCAACAGGACATGGCCAGGCTGCTGAAGGAGTACCAGGAGCTCATGAATGTCAAGCTGGCCCTTGATGTGGAGATCGCCACCTACAGGAAGCTGCTGGAAGGAGAGGAGTNCAGGACATGGCCAGGCTGCTGAAGGAGTACCAGGAGCTCATGAATGTCAAGCTGGCCCTTGATGTGGAGATCGCCACCTACAGGAAGCTGCTGGAAGGAGAGGAGTGCAGGTGAGTGCTCCCCCTCCTCCAGCCTGAGGACACCTCCATGATGCCAGGCATGAGCACAGCATGAGGGAGCACTAGCTGTGGCCACAATTCTTAATTAGGAGATAACAGATTGGGTAACTCTCTTAGAACGTGTCTGTACTGTATCCGGAAAGTCAATATTGAGAGATGATTAAAGTCGGCCCTGGTCCTCTGTGTGTTTATTATGGCTTCCAGTTTAGTGTTTCTCTGTGTTTTCTGTGTGTGTGAACGAGTGGGTTTCTGATTTTGTGCCTTCACTCGGGCTCTTTTCCTTCTGTTATGTGTCTTGTCCAACTCTGATGTGGTAGTTTCTGTTTTATCTTGTTATATTTTATTATAATATCATAGAACTCTGCTTGTTTTCCAATCAGAGACAGAAAGGGAAGACAGGAGAGTGGAGGAGAGAGTAGTTGGAGTTAAGGGAGGGAACTGTAATTAGAACATATATGAGAAAAGAAACCTATTTTCAGTAAATGACAAAATGCTGGAGAGAGAGAGTTAAGCAAGTGTGCCTACGTTCTTATCTGCTGCACTTTTCTTCCTGCCTCTGGGTTCCGGGCTGCTTAGAGCAGGGTCCAGCTCCCAAGTGCAGGGCAATTTGCTGCGAGAGGACCCAAGCTTCTTTTCAGAGCATTTCTAACTCCCAACAAAGTCAGAAGTCAGAGTCTTTTGCAGTTCAGGGGATGGGTCTGGGATTCCTCAGCAGCTCTTGGCTCACTGCTTACCTGGTCTGATATCAGGACTCAGCTCAGCTTGGTTCTCCTCTGAGTGACATCATCATTCCGTCTTCATATTTACAAAAAGAAGGGCACAGCTGATTGATCCAGCAAGTGGATGACACTTTCCATAAATTACATATGTATATATATACACACAATATATATTCGTTTGTATGTATGTATGTATGTATGTATGTATGTATGTGTATATATAGTATATACTTGTCACTTCTTTCACAAAAGTGTAAAACTCAATGTTCATCATTGCTGAATAGTTCATTTAAAAAAATACTCTCTTAGAACCCCCATAACTCTTTCTCGTCTTCTGCTTTTTGTTTGTTTGTTTTGCCTTTTGGTAACAATTTATGATTTATTTACCAAGGATTAGTGCCCATTTCTCAACCTGGGCCCCAGTCATTCTGCCGTGAGGTTTGGGATGTGGCCATTCTTTTCTTTGGCTCACTCCTTTCTGTACTCTCCCACCACATCCTGCAAGGTCCTCAGATGCAAGTCAAGCTCTCCTTTGTGTCCTCTGGGGAGTGCTGATGCAGCCCTGACAGCTTGCTGTTCACCTCTTGTAGCAGGGGAGTGCTGATGCAGCCTTGACAGCTTGCTGTTCAGCTCCTGCAGCAGGGGAGTGCTGATGCAGCCTTGATACCTTGCTGTTCTGCTCCAGCAGAGGGTCCATCTGATGTCTAGACCCTTGTTCTATTGCTCCGGGAACCACACCTGGAGGAGAGACAGTGGTCCTGTATAGAATAGAGGCAGGACACATCTGCGTGCCAGATTCTCAGTGGGTCTGGCTTCCATACTGCACAGCTGGTACGTACTGAGGCTGAGAGAGCTGCCATTCAAACTCTTCTCTGTGCCATTCTAATCCTCTAGATGGAGCTTCCACGATGGAGCTTCCACCCTCTAGATTGCAACGCTCTAAACCATGATCCTAGCCCTATATGTGGTCACATAACTGCATTTGGAGATTATGAGATATTTGGCAGCAGTGAGGGGTCTGTATGTACTGACTGAAAATTAACTCAAAATCCAAATGCATTAAGAATCCTGGGCATTTCTGACAGTACTCAGTGTTGGATTGTGTGGCTTCAATGCAGCCTTGGCTCTAGACACACACACACACACACACACACACACATGCACAGCTCGTGCATTTTTTTAAATCAGGAATGCCACCACGCAGCGCCAATAAGCCTGCCTGAAGCAACCTCAGATTCCAGACTGCTGTTTGTTATAGATGTCAGCGTTTCACCATGACTACAAAGTTTTCTGCTCTTACAAAAACGGTTTAATTATTGATAACAGAGACTTGAGCTCTTTCCGACCACGTCCTTCAGCATTGGAGTATCAAATTAGTATATCTTTGGATTATAGTGTGAGAATGTCTGATTTTAAAAGTTGGTGTTTGAGTCACTGCCTTAAATTCTATTTAGAAAATTCAATTACATTTGGTTTGAGATTAGGACAGAATCTCTAACAATTTCGTGAAGTCCCTCAACATGCTTCTACCATTTTATATATAAATAAACAGTCATGATTTCATTCATGTCAAAGTAAACAAGTGCATTTGTCTCAGTATGCCAATTTGGCCAATTTGGTTTGTCTTTAATAAATGGTAAAACAATGTGTATGCCACAGAATTGTTTCGGCCTTCCCCTGTAACCAGACCGGTGAACATCCCAACTGTCAGCATAGAGCCCTCATCCAGCACCTGCTGGAAGATCCACAACCAAGCGCCAGGCCAAGCTCCCAGACTCCTGTTGAAGAGAGCGAGGGGGGAACACATGAGTAAATAGATTTCTTTATGACTTGGTAGCAAATGTTTGACTTGTGTTATGTATTTTGTATGTGTTTATACTCAGGGTCATGTAAAATTTTCTTGGCCAAAACATGATCACCATCAGGAAAAAGTTAAGTCCTGTTTTCTGTCTTAGCCTAGCTTTCTGATGCCAGTAGAGCCCCGTCCAGGTTTGGGGTCTTAGCTGCTCAACAGCTTTCCCTGAGAATAGTTGAAACCTCCATCAGCTTCATAGTGAGTCCGACTGGAAGAACCCACAATGTGCTTCCTGGCACCCGCCAATGCCCTCCTCCAGGAAGAAGCCGTGTGCTTTCCCAGGACGACTAATGAGCAAATTGCTAGAGAAGCACTGGCAGGCGTGGCTTAGGCTTAAGCTGAACCCTGTTGCCAAAGAGGCTGCAGATGTGGAGGTTAACATCTGAGAGCTATGAGGGTGAGAAGGGGATGGCTCTGAGAGCAAATGACTGCCCCTGCAGGGGCCACATCTGGAGACAGACACTTTGTCCCACTTCCTGACCCCAACTCTCTCCTTCCTTAACTCTTCCTCGACTAAGGTCGAGTGAACTGCAGTACATCCTTTAGCACAAAGTCTTTAGGTTTCAGTGTGTCACTGAAACTCCTTCATTGTCGCTTCTGGTCTGAATGCTGGAGAAGAGGATCGGCTAGCCTCCTTCCGAGGGCAAGGAAATATCCAACCAGCCTCGCCATCAAGCACCCTATGTGTCTGTGCCATTGGCAAAGGACTCTTTCTTCTCCTGCAGTCCTCAGTGGGTGGAGGGATGGGGTACAATGTTTCCTCTCAATGGGCCTATAGCTAATCAGGTTATATAGTGAAACCTTGTCGCAAAAGCTAATTTAGAAGGAACTCAAATTTTAAAATGTTACAAGTGAGCTGGGCTTATGCCAACTTGAGATAATTGATATTTTCATGTGCACCCTTGAATTCTCACCCTCCCCTTCTCCCTTTCTGTCTGTCTGTCCGTCCCTCCTCCCTTGCTCTCTTCTCTTCCTTCAGCATGCCTCCCTTTCTTGTGTGGTCATTTTGTAAGTCTGCTTATAAAGTTAGTGCTGGTTAAAAATATAGAAGCCTCTCTGAGGTATGTGAGGTATCATCTGAGCTGGGTTTTTTAAAAACCTTAATTTGGAATTAGTTTTAGATACAAAAAGACATGAAGACAGCACAGAGGGATGCTATGTAGTCAAACCGAGCTTCCTTTACATTAATAGACTTCACATTGACATGCTCATTCATTACGGTTAATGAGCAAATATAAATATGCTCTCAAGGAGTCCTTACTTCGTGTCCTTAGTGTTTGGCCTTTGCTGGATGCAGAGTACTCTAGCACAATTCCATCATCTGTCCCTTGTCTCTTCTTTCCAGAGACAGCTTGTCAGGTTTTTGATGCTTTGATGGCCTTAATAGTTTTGGGGAGCAGTGGCCCTGTATTCTATAGAATATTTGAATTGTTCTTTGAAATGATGGTTTCAGCAGGGGTTCTGAGATTCTTGGAGGAGACCCAGAGCTGAGACTTCTTCTGATTATGTGATGGTGGCAATAGGTCACATCCCTGTGGATGGAGCACTGAGTCACCTGGGTAAGGCAGCTCCCCAATGTCTCCACTGTAAATGCCCCTTCACCTCCTTCCCATACTGCACCTTTGGCAAGAAGTTTTTCATCACAGCCTACACCTGGGAGGAGCTGCACTCTGCCTAGCTGAGTGAGGAATACTTGCACAAACTGTCTGCAATGCCTTTATGCAAAAGTTCCTGATCTTGTGTCTGATTTCTTTCTTTAGCTGTTTTGTGTGTGATTATGTAGGTTCATGAGCACTTCCTTTGTACTTTGGGTCATAATCTGAGATAGTTATTTATCTGACAAATGGCTTAAATCGTTCTAATTCAGTCACTGAGGGCTCTGGTCACCGTGAGCAGGTTTTAAGGCTGACCAATGTTATTTCTTCCTTACTTACTGTCATGGCCAGATGCACTCAGAGCCAAACCAGTCATTTCTCTGAGGGGCTTTTTCTCCTGGTTGTATTAGTCAGGGTTCTTCAGAAACACAGGACCAGTAGAACAGTCATGCATGAAGACTTTCATTTTACCTATCTGTCTTGGCTAATTATGAAGCAAGAAAGTCTGAAGGTCAGATGTCTCTGCTTAGCCAGGAAGACCCAGAATCCTAGTTTAAAGGTCTTGGGTAGGAAAGCTCCCTCTTACTCTGAGCAGGGTCAACCTCTCTACTCACTCTACTCCAGCCTTCTGCTGATGGAATGAATGAAGGCCACCCACAGTGTGGGAGCAATGTGCTTTACTCAGCCTCCTCTCCAAATGTAAACCTCATTGTAAACATCCTTATGGAAATACCCAGAATAATATTCGATCAAGTATCTGGGCACTCTGTGGTCCCTTCACATTGACATGTGAGGCTCGTAATGATATTTGGCCATAGCATTAAGAATAAAGATCTAGACATTAGATATGTTCAATGATGCTAAAGTGTCACAGTCTCTAGACCCTGTCAGGTAACAGAAAGGGAACTATATATAAAAATATATACATATATATATATTTCATTTATGTATAAGGCATTCATTTATATATATGCCATCCATTTATAAATAAGCCATTCATTTATATATATGGTATTCATTTGTACATATGGTATTCATTTTATATATGGTATTCATTTGTACATATAATGTTTATTTGTTTTTGTCATTTGTTTTTGTAGTGCTGGAGATTTAAGGCAGGGACTTGCATGTGCTGAGCAGCTCTGCATCATTAGTGTCATGGTCCTTCTGGCCTTTCCCCGTGCTCACCCACAGAGAGTCATGAGAAATGTAGCTCAGAGTGTTGTCACCCATTTGCTTAAATGTCCTGTTTCACAATCCGCATTATAATGATTAATTCTCTGTACCAACTTAGGTACCCAGATATTTGGGTGTGACTGTGAATGTATTTCTTTGAGATTAACTCTGCAATGGTAGAGTGAAGCAAACTGCCCTCAATAATGAGAATAGGTCTGATCAAATTAATTGAAGGAACTACCAGAACAAAGAGGCTGAGTCAGAGGGCATTCCCTTTGCCTGACTACCATTGACAGGGCATACTGGCTGTCCTGGGTCTCCAGCTTGGACGCTGTAGATAGAGTTATTTGTCAGCCACCAAAGTTGCTCCAAACAAATATTTAATAAAGTATTGAGCCCTCTCTCCTCCTAGCTCTCCTTCCCTCTGATAGGATAGATAAACGGTTTCTCTGTTAGTTACTGACTCATACACGTGCACAGTGTGTTCAGAATTCCCAAGCCACGTCCTCATAGGGTCAGTATTATCAAGTAGAATGCAGGGCTCACACAGAGAGCCTTTCCTGTAGTCTCATTCATTTCCAGGGTCGTCTCAGCCTTTGCTCTCCTTCCCACTTCAGTGAGATGTGGAATACAGTTGGATTATTTTATCTCATTGTACATTCCCTTGTATGTTGTCTCAAACTTACAACTCATTGTGGGGAGAAGGTTCTGGGGTGATGATATAATCATTAAAGAGCTTGTTACAGTCTTGAGGACTTGAGTTTGATGCCCATCATTTGTAGAATCTTTTCTACACATATGCCACAGCTCTCTATTTAGTCACATTTAATCATTAAAGAGCTTGTTACAGTCTTGAGGGCTTGAGTTTGATGCCCAGCATTTGCATACAAGCCACGTGTGGCAGAACATGCATTAGACACCCAGCTTGGTGAGCTCCAGGTTGAGAAAGCGATTCTGAAAAATGATGTTGGAATGAATTCATCGGGGATTTCATCCATGTCTGTAATGTATTTTGATCACATTTACTCTTGACTCCTCCTCCCCCCACTGCACATTGTCTCTTTATCTCTCTCCCTTTCTCACACCCATAAAGTATAATTTGTGTTTCCCATATACACACGGTGTCAGGCCCTCCACTGGAACATGATTGACCTATCAGGGCACATCCTTAAAGAAAACTGACTCCCCGCCTCAAACTTTTAAATCACTGAAAGGAGGGGTTTCTGGGGAATGGCTCGACCAGTATAGTACTTTTCGCACAGGCATGAGGGTTTGAGTTTGAGCCCCAGCACCAATTGTCAATAGTTCCTCGGCTACAGATGGTAGCTCATGACACACTCTCTCATCCATGCCTGAATGCTGACTGGTTTTCTCTCTGGCAGGCTTTATGCAGCTAACCACAGCTGCTGTAAATCCACACATGTAGTGGTCCTGTGGAGTAGGTGGGCCTTATGTCTATGTGTTACTTTTATTGGTTAATAAAGAAACTGCCTTGGGATTTTGATAGGGCAGAATTCAGATAGGTGGAGTAGACTGAACAGAATTCTGGGAGAAAGAAAGCAGAGTCAGGGAGATGCCATGAAGCTCCGGCCCAAGATGGACGTGGGTTAGAATCTTCCTGGTAAGCCACGACCCTGTGATGATACACAGATTACTACATATGCGTTAAGCAAGAAGAGGCTAGATATAATGGGCCAGGTAGTGCTTAAATGAATACCATTTGTGTGTTGTTATTTCAGGGTATAAGCTAGCCGTGCAGGACGAAAAGCAGGCCCGCTCCCCTTTCACTATAGAGTGGCACCCAAGAACTCCATGGACCCTGGTTACTCAGTGTGTAGAATCTTTTCTACACATATGCCACAGCTCTCTATTTAGTCACATTGTGTTGACCCCTTTTGTGTAATGTTTATAAGAGATATTAGTTATTTATGGTTTTCCTTCTTTCAAGTAACTCTATCTAGTTGCATTGTTAGAGCAATATTGGCTCAAATAGGGTGAGTGGTAAACCACTCCTTGTGTGCCTGTTTCCTAGAGGTCATTGCTGGTGCTGTTTCATTTCTTCATGTTGGCATAGTTAGGCAACCAACACATCTCCTAGGTTTGGCTACTCATAGTTGATGCACGGCTACCCTGACCATTTCTCTCTGTCTTGCTATTTTGCAGCTTTTGTGGTCTGGGTACATTTGATTGAACTTGTCACATGCATTGATATATAGACTCAAAATTTTACTTTATGATACCATAGATTTTAAAGTATATTAAGATTTTAACTCTATCTAAGTTCACATATATAATAAGATGTATGTCTATACATGTGCTTTGTGAGTCATTATTCTTTCCATTGTTCCTTATGGATATAGAATCACATGTGGGGTGTGAGGGCTTATATCAGCCACCGCATGCCTGTTACTAGGGAAGAAAGTGGGGCGGTGCTCATGTTAAAGGGGGAGGAGCTCATTTGGGTAGGGGGATGATTAGGAGTGAACACATGAGGATACCTATATGCCAGGATTCAGAATAACTTTAGATAAAATAATCAAATAAAATGTATCAAAATATTATAGTTTAGAGGTCTAGATTAGTTTGGTTTCTCTGACAGCTAAAGGGTTAAAAGGAGGAAAAAAATCTTGAGTGCTACATACAGGTAAAATGGATATCTCAGACACAGCAGAGATAATCAGTCCAGGAAAGAAAGGGTTTGATTCTGGGTGAGGAAACACACACACACACACACACACACACACACACATACACACACACATGGCTTTTGCTTGCTTTAGTTAGGCAGGGATAGATTTCTTCAGCAGATATTTTGATTGAGGATAGGGTGCAGAGAGACACAGACACAGGAAAGCAGGCAGAGGAACCAGGCCATTATGTTTGCACAGATAGAGCAGTCCATACATACAGGTTCTCTTGTGTAAAATCAAGCACCAGTGGACGGGAGATATATATAACCTATGAAGAGGTGCATCTCATCTGCCTGTCCATCTCCAGCCACCACACTCTGAGGTATTAGATGAAGCCCAGGGATGAAGCCCAGCTTCTGGAAGACATGGAAAGACTGTATGCAAGCACCGTGACATTTTACACAAAAATCCAGAAGCACCTGTGATTTTGGTATCTGCAAAAGTCCCATAATTAAGATGGTATGGATACCATATGAGAACTACATCAAATATGACAGCTCAAACTCCTCCAACTCTGCTGGATGTGGACGGAGAGGGAAAACAGCAGGGAAAGGAGGTTGAGTGTCAGGATGCCTTAAAGCAGGTTTCCTGACCTTCCACTAGGGCAGAGAATGAAAACCTTAGAGTTTCCATTTTCATTAAAAGAAACTATGTATCAATTGAAAACGCAGAAAAAACTTTAGTGTCATACAGCGTTTTCTAAATCTGCTTTATTCAGGAGTTACAAAAAAGCAAAGAGCTGAGAAAACATCACGTGGTTAGATTCCGTACAACACTCAGTTAATCATCAGCTTCTGCCATGGAGATTCACGAAAATCGGAACCCAGGAAGGGATTGCCAACATGATAGGGGCATAAATCATTCTGTTGTCTTACATATCTTAGAAGGTAGAGTTTAGAAGCACACATCTGCTGGCTCAGTGACACAGATAGTGACAAGATTCAATGGATCACGATGTGAAGTCAGAGGTTGGCATCCTGACGAAGAAAAGGGCTTGGAAACATATGTAGAGGAGCAACACGGACTCAGCTTTCTCAGCCCTAGTGGAGAGCAGAGGGAGGAAGGCAGCAGGAAAGCACCTGAGCACAGGCCTCTGCCAGAGCGTCTGGGGAGCAGACAAGCTCAGGAGACAGGGACTTCAGTGCCAGTAGCTCTTCCTGCTGGAGGAGGTGGTGGGGTACTTGATGGTGGAAGAGCTGCCACCAGAGGAGCTCAGGCCACCACTGATCCCTCTGCCACTGCCAG